>JBAIAA010000674.1:1922500-2223888 GCA_037893245.1 Crossaster papposus | reverse complement strand
ACGTGTTTCAATCTGCGCTTCGAGAGGGCCGATCTATACGTATTTTACTGTTGTGAGATGTGTGGCTCATGAGCGTGGAAGAATGAAATGAGATACATTTCAACGTTGGTGGCGCACTTTGTTGGGCCCCCCCTCCGCCCCCCCCCCCCCCCCCCCCCCCCCCACCCCCCTGGCCAAGACCAAGCTAGCCCGTTCATTTGTTCCGCGCCGCGCCGTCCGTATTATCTGGGATTATTGAGGGCGCCCTTTATTTATCGCCAGATTCCTGGATTTCTTCCACTAGCCTTGGGTCTTGGCGCATCGGTCACGTGAACCCGGAAAATTCCGAGGACATTCCAAGCATAGCTCAAATAGCTACTCCGCCCCCCGCATGCGCACTAAGTCGTTTTTGTTTAATGTGGTGTTCGATTATTATAGTCTGGTTCCCAGACCAAATATTTCTAACTATTTGTGATTTTTCATTTATTATTTAGCCGTTAATGTCACGTGACCAAAAACTGGAGGAATTGCTTAACGTTCGCGATGTTTGAGTGTTTCCAGGGTTTTATAAAATAAAACTCACATTAGCAAAGGTCAACACTAGACGAAATGCCTACAGACTATCACGGTCATTGTAGTCATTGTGCTATTTTTTTGGAAAGAGCCGTTAGAATTTGAATTGTTGCGTCGTCATAGCTACGCTGCTTGTATCATCGCGTCATTATCTATTTTTTGTCGCCGGCGGCTACCTGACCTACACTACAATTTAGACGTATAGCCAAATGGTTGGTTTCTTACACGTCCGGTTCAGGTAGCCAGCCGGCGACAAAAAATAGATAATGACGCGATACAAGCAGCGTACATGTAGCTATGACGACGCAACAATTCAAATTCCTAACGGCTCTTTCCAAAAAAATAGCACAATGACTACAATGACCGTGATAGTCTTAGGCATTTCGTCTGGTGTTGACCTTTGCTAATGTGAGTTTTATTTTATAAAAAACCTGGAAACACTCGAACATCGCGAACATTAAGCAATTCCTCCAGTTTTTGGTCACGTGACATTAACGGCTAAATAATAAATGAAAAATCACAAATAGTCAGAAATATTTGGTCTGGGAACCAGACTATAATAATCGAACAACCACATTAAACAAAAACGACTTAGTGCGCCATGCGGGGGGCGAGTAGCTATTTGAGCTATGCTTGGAATGTCCTCGGAATTTTCCCGGGTTCACTGTGACCGATTGCGCCAAGACCAAGCTAGTGGAAGGAAATCCAGGAACCTGGCGATAAATAAAGGGCGCCCTCAATAATCCCAGATATACGGACCGGCGCGCCGCGGAACAAATGAACGGGCTAGCTTGGTCTTGGCCCAAGACTAACTGGTGACTAGCAGGCATTTTGGTAAGTGGCGCTCTACGATCTTTGGTTGGCAAACGAAGCGTGGAAATGTTACGGCATATATAGCGCCCTCTAATATAATATAGACCTAGAAGTTTTAGGCCGTTTCCTACAACCGGACCGGCCCCCAGCTGTAGTTTATATGCATTTGATGTACACTGTACATGTAGCTGGACGGAGCCTGATCTGGGGTTTTGTAATAACGGCCTAAAACTGTGCATTGCATGAGGCCGGTCGGCGCCGTACCGTACGTACTGTACACTAGTCTTGTTTGCAAGACGATCTTAATCGCGGTATATGCAGCGCGCGTAGGCCGCCGATGCGGGCGTCCTCTAACGTACGCCGTACCAATACACGCAATTGACCTTCCATAACATCGTCTTGTTTAACTGCTCTAATCTCAGCGCCGTGACACTCTATACATAATTCAACAGGAGGTCAAAAGCCATAATGACGCTTGCGCACTGAAGGAAGTTTGGTGTTTTAGAAAATGAGGTTGTTAGTTAGGTACCTTGCTCTATGGGTACTGTGTGCGCGATAACATGTACACTACATCGCGGCAATCAAACGTACGGAATACGTGGACAGTTATTGAAGTCGCGCCAGGTCGCAAAAAGACGATACAGTGGCTTCGGTGGTGTGAAGCCGGGCCCAGGGGAATCTTTGCTGTAACATCGATTGCTTCGGTCACTCGGTCTGACATTTCTTCACTAAACATAGCCTTGGTCAAGGCGAGTTCGTCGTTATCCGTCCGTCGTTATCCGTCCAGAAATACACTGTACGCGCGCCCCGCATAATGCTGCATGCTAGCTGCGCCCCGCGCAAAATAAAGATACAGCGCGTTTGAATCCCGACGTCATCAAATTTGATGCAGGACAAAATGGCAGATATTCAGCGTCGTCTGTCGTTCGAAGATCTGTCATGTTGTTTGAAATTTGCAGCGAAAATATTATCCCTCGAAGATTTTAGACCCGAGCAGCAAAAGGCCATTAGAATCCCTTCTTCGTGGTCACGGTGTTTTTGTGGATTTGCCGACAGGTTATGGGAAATCTGTCATTTTTCAGGCATGGCAGCCTGAGCCCCATTTTGCTCGGAGCTCGCACGTACAGCCAGGTACTAAGCGTCAGTTTTCAGCGTGTTCGGTCAGTTTCTTATATCGCCGCATAATCGGCATTAACCCAGGCATGCTGGTCTGTGCGTTAACGCCACATTGTATGGTCCAAGCATGGTCCAACGCTGTGGGGGGGGGGGGGGGGGGGGGGGGGGGGGGGGGGGGGGGGGGGGGGGGCATGTTTACGGCTGCAGCACCAACCTTCAAAGTGATCGCAATATCGTAATTTAAACAGGGACAAGTGTCTTATATCCTCAATAACTTATCAGATTATTTTCTTGGCAAAATTCAGCCGGCAAGGCATTTAATTATCAGAGTTCCGCGTTTTACCGAGCCACGGTTTTTAGATCAGCTGGATTAGATGCGTGTGATATAATGTAGGGCCGAGTTCGACACATTTCAATAGAGTCGCGGCCTTCTCCAGTCACCGCGGTTGAAAACTCAAAACTAAGCAGCTAAACACAACTAGTTTTGACCATAACATTGTCAACATTCAAGAAAATACCCAGTAAAACGAGCAAAATAACTGCGACCCTCACCAATCAAGCAAGACAGTTCAAATCTTCATGTGTAATTCCTACAAGCCTTCGTAAAAATCACTCAACTTTCTCCGATACAATATTATGTCAACGATGGCGGTGTTCGTAAACACTCGCGAGATAGCTATGACCTTTCACCGCTGGCTCAAATTATGCAGTTTCTACACAACGATTGACCAATAAGAAAACGACTATAAAGGTCAGCTTAATCTATTAGCATAATGAGCAACGCCCCCAAAATCTCAAATTAACCAATGATCCAAGGCGTTCGAGTATCCTCAGTAAGTTTGCATATAATAGTGGCCGCGTGAGGTCGTTGTTTGAGCTCAGATTACCGCTGCGCTGTACGTACGGACGGGTAACGATGAATGCCTTGACCAAGGCTACACTAAACAACGCTAAACATTCGCATGCGACGCGCTCACAATCACATGGTTTATTTTATACTACACTGTACATGTATGTCCACTCGTCGCGCGCTGCGACGTACAGAAACTATACCAGTGAGTCAGCGATTATGCAAGTTACGTCACGCGATTTTTCACACAACGTCACACGTGTATGCAAATGCAAAACAATTCTGCTCGGAATTTTCCGAGCGATTAGAGCAGATAAACAAGACGGTCTTAGCGAAGGTCATTCGCGCGTGGTCTACGGCGTACGTTAGAGGGCGCCCCGCATCGCACCAGACCAGAGCCGTCTCTATCTACGGCCGGCTCTGCACCAGACCTGCACCAGACCACGGCTCTGCACCAGACTAACTGTACGCATACATGTATGGGCCTTTTCGAAACCGTTGCTTCGTCTTTGGCTTTGGCTTCTCCTCCGAATTCCGAATTACTGAGAAGCAAATAGAAATGGAAGAAAATTGAAATAGTCTAATTTTTTGGTTCACATCACTCGAGTGAATGTTTCTGAAGCACAACAGGCGTCAGAATGTGGCTGGAGATCTTGCAGTTGGGAGTCAAAAATCGCCTTAAGCCAAAGACGAAGACGAAGCCAGGGATTCGAAAAGGCCCTATGTAACTCACGCGCGGCGCGGAGCATATCGCACGAGCACTGAATTTTTCAGCGAATGAAGTTGAAAAGGTAAATCAGTGCTCACCGGGATATTTTGTGCTGAATTTTCGGCCTGACTAGTAGTATGACGCAGAATTAGTGTAAAAAAGATCGGACATGTTTTTAAACTCAGATTCAGATGCTTTCCTATAAATTTGGATGCATTATTATATTCCTAATTATTCGGATGCTTTTCGTGAACGTGGATGCTTTCTTAATTTGGCTTTTTGTAAACATGGTGGATGTTTTAATAAAGTTAATGCATACTAGCGGGATGCCGCGCTTCGCGCGGCACCCGCTAGCTGGGTGAAATTGTAACTTATAGATAAACCCTGTTGACGTCCTAAAAACATAATGGATTGTATGACAAACAAACCGCGAAACATAGAAACATAGCGAGTAGAGTACCAGCTAGATGTGTGTATAAACTTGCTTGTTTGTCATTCCATGATTCTTTTCAAATGTGACGAAAATGTTTGTTTCATGTTTTAAAAAGTTGTACATAAATCAGATTTTCGATTGGAAGTAACTGAGCGGCACCCGCTAGTGAGTGGACCGTATAGAGTAGTATGCAAATTACATGTACGGTGAAAAGTATACATAGAAAGTGGAGATGTGGCTACGTGGACTGTACGTACTGGTAGGAGTTTTGATTGGGACTGTGTTTGTCAAAGAGGGTGAAGAATAGAGGGAAGTTGTGTAGGTGGGTCGGGCGCGCGGTTGGAGGGTGCTAAGTAATTTTTGTTTTGAGAGGATCTGTGGAAAATGGTAGGCTACAGCCCTGTTCGCACTGAACTTATTTTGGTAAAACTTACTGAGACGATGGGTACTTTTCCCACTTTAAGTCCAATGCGGGCTAGGCATATGAATTTCTTGTGTTCACTTAAGCTCAAACCAGCTGTACGTGTACGTGCGGGCCCGTTTCCGGGTGAAAATCCGCGTAAAATTCACCTTTTTCTGACGTTTCGAGTCGTAGTTTGATAACCATGGGGTATTTTACACCGGGGCGAACGGTTCTGTATGGTTTAACTCTTTGTCGTTCTCGTGGTTTATATTAATATTTTTTTTCTTGAAAAAAATCACCGTACTTTTGGCTTTAAAAATGTGAGCTTTTCATTATTTTACTGTGTAAACGCAGTGACTGAGCGCTCTCGCGTCGACTCTTTTGACTCTAACTCCAGACGGAAGTATCGAATTGTATGGGGGCGAACGGAATCGAATAGCTTAGACCCTCCTCTTTCCTCTCCTGTTTTGATTGGTTGGAAAAAAACACCGTACTTTTCACAAAGACAAAAGTGGCCAATGACAACTTTCGATCGATAAGGCATGTACCATTGCTCACCACGCGTTTCGCGATTTTGGACTCGGCTCATAACCGGTTTTACAGCACTGGTTTTGTTCGATTTTACTGTTAGTTAGACGTTTAAAAACTGTCCATTTGTAAATCAGTTATCTGGTATTACAACTGTGTTGTTTTGATGAGTTAATTTCATTTTAAAATAAGGCAAATTTGGACCTGAATACTGTTCACTGCACGGCAGTTGCAGAAATTTGTGATGGAAAGCACACGCACTTGCTTATTGGGTTGTACCATTTTGTATGTGGGGAGTATTATGCATGTACTGTACATGTATACATTGGACTAAAATTCAACAAAGTCAACCACTTCCAAGTTGTCTACATACATCAGAACTGTTTTATTTATTTATAAGTCTTGTCTGAAATAATCGAGTGTTGTTTAGAAAATAAACGATTTCACTGAACCCCGTTTCTTGCTTGCAGCTTATTATGCTTGCCAACGTTCAAACATGGTTAGTTTTACCCATTTTGTGAATGGAGTGTGTCGGACCACGTTTCAGGGTCGAACGCACAGCTACACAGGGCTAGCGTTAATCCAATTTAATAGCCCTGGACCTCTGTGGCACTCTCCACGCGCCAGATTTAAACTGTGAAATTAAGTGAACAAAAGGGGGGGTAACAAATTCATATACGTTTACTTACTGCCCAGGAAAACTTCCCAGGTGACTGTTGCCGAGACGATAAGCCTCCAGTGCGTACAGTGCGAGTCGGTAAACCCGCATGAGTCGAACAGCTCGGTTACTTCTCCCGCGGTCTCGGTAAAATTGTCCCGAGTCGAAAGTCCAAGTGCGGTAACATTTGACAATTTTTTATTTTACCAAAAGTTCCGAAAAGTCCAGCGCGAACACGGCTGGCATTGTAATTGAAACAGTGAATGAGGGGCTTTAAATTATTGCTATTATGGGTGCCTATTATTAGTGATATATAAACCCTATATTTTTTTATTTATTTATTTTTTTTTTTTTTTTTTGGGGGGGGTATTTCAGTTTGTGTGGCAAGTTTGATGGTAGGGGTGGGGTCAGGTTTTCGGGGGGGGGGGGGGGGGGGGGGGGGGGCGGGGGGGGGGGGAGGTAGGTAGAGGCTGGGGCAAAATTGTAAACCCTTTCGCTGTTGTTTGTGTATGTAGTATGCAAGAAAAAAACAAACAATTGTTCACAGTCCATTGTAATACAGGAATAGCAAGAGATTTTATTTGTGAATGCAAACTAAAGTAAGTACTTGACAATATTAAATTTGGCAAAATGAAGGCAATGGTATTGTGAAGTTGGAATGAATAAATATGGTTTAGTTTATGTAAGGAAGCAGGTTGAGATAAAGGTTGAGCTGTCAAAGAATGTGAAGATATTTTTAAGATAACTTTGTAGTCAAGTCCCGAAGCAAATAGTGCGTAGATGGAATGAATGGGAGATTAATAAGTACATGTATTGCTATTGTTTGTACAAGGAATCCAGTGGATAAGGCACATTGTATCGGTAAGTTGTAATAAATAATGGCTTAGAGTTAAAGTGATAGGGGGTAATAGAAGAAGTGATGATGCAGTTATTTGAAGATGCGGAATTACTTAGAGGAATAATACTAAACGTGGTTAAATAGTACAGAATTGGAAAGAAAGGAATAATAATAATAATAAGCCATTGCTATGGTGATTTATGAAAAATTATGAAAGTGGCCGACAATAATAAATAAAAAGTATTTCACTGATTTTTACAATGTAATTTAGAGAACTGAATTAAATATTAGACATGTAAATATAAGTGAGAAATTAAGGCGACTAAAATAAAATCTGTAATATTGCAGAAAGTAAATGGATACAAAAACTGGCTATCCTTGGAAATGTTGACTTGAAACCAGGTCGGTAAATGTTTGTGTTGAGTTTCATATCAGGTCATAGACCTTTCTATCGCAAGTTGACACATATATTGTGTGTAAAGCCCACCAAGGTTGGCAAACTCTGGACAGTTCAACACTGCCTGGAATTTCGTCATTTTTAGGGCAAGGCCACTTTGGCCTTCGATAGGTGCAAATTTGAAAGGGCACCAAGGCCAAAGAGAAGGGCACCAAGGCCAAAAAGAAAAAATTAAAAGGGCACGGAGGCCAAATAATTGTTTAACTTGTGATAATTACAAAACAAGAAAATGGAAGCAAAACACAAACAATTATGGAAACAAAGATCAGTTTTAAGTTTAAAAGAAGTGTTAATTTATTTTTGGGGCACTTTCTTTAACTTTATTATTTTTCAACCTTTCCTCTATAGGAAATTTATTTTGCTAGTCTCGTAATTCAATGGTCAGGTGTTTGTCGATTTTATTAGATACCAAAAATATATTGTATTATTATTTACTCCTGAAATCGGTTGGAAATTGTTTAGGAGTTCAGACAAAGTCTTTAAGTACCCTTTCTTCTTTTTTTCTATAAAAACAAAGACAATTTCATAATTAACCAATAGGAATATATATTATTTTTTTTATGACTAGGGTTTCGTAAATAAACAGGCTCAGGGTTTTTTAACACCTTTTTATTTGTACATCGAGGCCAGTAGATAGAAATTCTTAATCCTAAATATGCTTGCGCAGTGAAAAGTAGCTTAACTTATTCTACCGAGGTTACGCAACTGCATTGTACGATTAAAAACGAAAGCGCGCGTGCTGGAAAAATTTCCTAACGCGTCACAGCACGTACGGCAGCCCACACTGCTTGTCGTAATCGCTGATCTTGCGGGAAGATTTAATTTGCATCCGTCACGAAAGCTATCAAAACTGCCCCTCACCGGTGACAACAAAACTGCCCGAGTTATTTTAAAAGCATGATAAAGGTTTAAGGTTGATAACCTTTTTTTTAAATGGAGAATGTAGTACTTTTAGGCCTATTCACACGAAGGACGCCGATATACCTCCATGATTTGACCACAACAAACGAGTGCAACAATTGAACGGACCGCGCGCAGTTAACATGCCGCGGTACGGTAAAACATTTTGCGAAAAAACACGCGGCGCTGTATCGCTCAAGAACGAGCGTTACTACCTCGAAATAAATACATTAAAACAGAAAATACGAACACATAAAAGGGTGAACATGATCTGATAATTAACCTGCAGGAAATGACTTTCTTCATCGACGTTTGTTTGCCGGGCATTTTTACGTCTTACGATGTCAAATTCGACCAGTTTGCATGTTCTTGTTCGTGTAACGGACAAATACATGCGTGTCGGACATATGGTCTGGTTCCAGTCCTTAACCTTGTCTATTGAAGCGTGCGGCGGGAACCATTCCAGCAATGCTGCATGTATTATGCATGCTTGCATAGGGCGGGCGAGCGAGCACATGGCTGGCACTCATATCACCGTACCGCGGCACCGTGAGCACGCAAAGCCTTGCTGCCGATGGATACGGGCCGGCGGTGGATCTTGGATTTAAAAGGTGAAAAGGGCACCACGGCCATGGGGGAAAAGGGCACGGCAAACTTGGCCGTAATAATTTGTAATTTTCAAGGGGCATCACGGCCACTTGAAGGGCAACGACGGCAATGGCCGTCGTGGCCGCCGTGAAATTCCAGCCCTGTAAAAGGTAATGAAAAGAACAAAAATTAATAGTATAAAAATAAAATAGTGTGAAATTAAGAGTAAATGTACTTAAAATAAAACCTTTTGGTAGTGGTTAATACTGGAGAAGGGTAACGTGTGTAGATTTGATTTGTAAGGCTGAATCAATCCAGAAAGAGGATGTAAAAGGCTTGTAAGTGTAAGGTTGGGACGATGTGTAATTAAAGTGTAATTACTCGACAATGGCTTGTTGTGAAGCAGCAGAGATGTCTGGTTTGGTAGTAAGGGGAGTTGTTGGCGCGTTGTCTTCCTCGGTAAAAGTGGCCTCTGGTAGTGCTGTCCAAAGAGTCAAGAAAAATACGGATAGGTAGGTAAAGATTCTATAGGGGAACGGTATAAGTAGGTTGAGATGCACTGAAAAAGGTTGACTTGTGATTGGAAACAAAATAGGTGCAAGAGGGAAAGCTGAAGGGGTTTTGGTGTATGCGTGGAATGTGTGTGGTAGTGTAAAGAACAGGTAAAAGGTTTAGGGGTAAATTCATGATTGTACATGTTGAATCAGAGCAATTCTATTATTTGATGGGCAAGATCTAGAATCTGTATAAAGCAAAACATTTAAAAGTAGAGAGATGTAGAGATACCTTTGATGTCTGTCGGACCAGCCTGCTGCAGCCAGAACAGCATCGTTGTTGTGCGAGATGTCTGAAGGGAGAAGAAATAGGATGTTTATTGGAACAACAGCAAAATGTTTTTAGGAAATGCACTTCGTTTTCTGAAAGGCTTACAAATAATGTTTTTAGGGGGAAACTTGGACTCAGAAGTTTCTTTCTTTAAAAAAACACACACAAAAACACTGCGCTGGAGGGGAATTAAAAGAATACTGTGACTGCACTTTCTGAAAGGCAGCAAAATTTTTGAAAGGCAGCAACAACAGCATCTAACAACAGCAAAATGGTTACAGGAACTGAAAGGCCTACAAATATTGTTTTTTAGGGGGAACTGTAGCGAAATGATTACTTGAAATGGTTACTTAGATTCATATGTTTCTTTCTTTAAAAAAAATCAAAAGAACATCGCGCTATAGCAAAATGTTTATAGAAAATGTACTTAGTTTTGTCAGTCTGAAAATTTCCTTCCTCCATGGTCTGAACATGGAGGAATAAGATAGAGCCTCCGAGGTCTAAAGCAGTATTTCTGCAGCAGAAGTCGATTCAAAGACATTAACCCAGGCTAGGTCATAAAAGGGCCACTAATCAGAACCCAAGGTATTGCTAATGGATTGACCACCTGTTATCGGAATGTCACGACTGGGCTACGTGGCTATGGGTACGTTCAGATGGTGGCGTAAGTTAATCTAATCCAAAAATACTAAGTTAATCTGTCCGTTGGAACGCTCTAATCCACCCGCGCGGCGTAAGTTACGCGACCAAAATGGCGTAACTTACGCTTCCCAAAAGTGGCCGATTAGATTAAGTTGAGCGAAAGATAACGATCTCCCCCCGCGGCGATGAGCCATGAAGTGCCGTTGGAACGCAACTGACCTGCCACTTCCGGTGTTAGTTTATTCACATTGACCTTTTTCGTAACAGGTCCAGGCCGTGCTCATTAGCCGGGCACGGACAAGGCGATATATTTGTGAACCCTTCGCAATGATGGCCACCGCGCCGATAATACATCCGATTGCCCGTTGCCTTCGTTTGACAAACTGCCAAAAACGCCAACGGGTAGCGTGGTCTTGTTGACGCAATCGGTTGTTTTTCAGTCTTCTGAGCCTCTTAGCACACGATTTAGTATTCAACTCTCCGGGCTCGGAATCCGACGATCGTTCCCTTTTATCCCGAATACAGGCAAGCAAAAACACGAGAAAAACTTTAGCATTGATCATCATCGGCGCCATTTTGATAACTCATGGCCTGTCGCACGTGCAATTACATGAACATGTATGCGTGTGTGTGTACATTGTACATGTACACGGTTTATTCACCAGACCGTTTTACAAACCCTAGCTTAGGCCAGTCGGTCACTGCGCTCCATTATTATAGGCAAACTACATAAACAAAGCCGATATTGCGAAGAGGCTGGAGTTTGGAAAACGGCAGTACGCTTGCGCTCTAATGTACATGTATACTGTATACTATACTGTACAACACTGTCCTTGTTTCCCGCGCGCGCGCTTTAACCGGAAGGCTGAGAAAGTGGTGTTTGCGTTGCGTAACCACGATGGCGTAACTTGACCAACTTTTCCGCCTGGGAAATGGCGTAACTTTCTCGTTTGAACGCAAGCATGTTTTGGATTAAAAACGGAATAACTTAGTATTTTTGGATTAGATTAACTTACGCCACCGTCTGAACATGCCCTATAGGCTGTGCCTCAGCTCTAGCTAGTCTCATAGCACACATGCACAGTGTATATTAATTATTGGAAGTTTGTAAACTATTAGTCTGCAACAAAACTATCTCCTACAATATATTATCGGTAAGACAAAAGCAGAAAACATACTTGTACATTCCCTATTGCCTGAATCTAATGCAATCAAAGTTCTGATTCCAAGTTAAAATGTAACTAAATTACTTCGCTTTAATACTTCGACTGACCAAGTTAACGATCTAAATTATCATGGGATATAAGAAATACTTTGACTACATGTAAATATCAATCCATAATGTATACAAGTAAAACTTTTGTGTTTCAAACTAAACAATTCAGCTTGTGTTGTGGTACACCCAGTGTCTATGACAGTTGACTATATGTCTAGAACTTATTTAAACGACAGATGTACAATAATGTCAACTCCAAAATGTCATTGGCCTACTTCTAGATTTAATATACAAATCAAGGAATTTAGTAGTACATACCTGGAAAAGGATGGGAGGGAGAGCAATATTGGTTGTACTGTTCTGTGTTCACTATAACTCAACTAAGCAGCCACGCGTCAGAAACGGCCGTCAGTGAGTGTGGTACGTACTGCATAATCACGTACGTTATTCCATTCGTTACGTGAACGCGATATCATCCAGCACGACAGTAGACAGGCTCATTTCCATACTCTGCGTCGCCACCGCAAACTAGCTGCACGCGGGACCGGCGCAGCCACCGCGCAATTCCGACGGGAGGCCCGTGCAAAAGACGGGCCCCCACATCCGCTACCCCACACTATACCGCGGCGGGCAAACAGGACACCAGACCCAAAATGGCGCGGCCAGATAGACGAGCTCCCTCCCACCCTCCGCGCGCAAACAGGTACACGGCACACGGGGAACCGTCCACAAGATGGCGCCAACCATACCCCATCTTCAGGATTAATAGTATAGATGATGTCACACGCGCTACAACCGGGCGGAGCGGTGAGGTCAAACAAAGTGTGTTTGACCTCACCGCTCCGCCCGGTTGTACGTGCGATTAGCGCGTACGCGTAGTGCGTGTGACATCATATGCATTAACTTTATTAAATCGTTTGCTCTTCTACTCCGGATGTTTTTTGTAAACTTTGATGTTTTTTTTTAAATTTAGATGACTTTTCTAGTTTGGATGCTTTTGTTAACTCGGTTGCTTTTTTACAAAAAAATTAAACCGAACATATTCACAAAAATAGCAAATAGGATGCTTTTCCAATCCGGCACTATGGTGGCCATCACACATCGCAGATGCAGCGATATCGCGCATTCTGCGCAAATTTGAACGAGGTCAAAGATGTCACCTTTCTGCGCACTGAAAATTCTGCGCAGAACTTGAAATCTGCAATAAAAATGTGCGACATTACAGAAATCTGCGCAGAAAATATTCGCCATCGCATAAATCTGTGCAGAAATTAGCAATAAAATGTTCAGCTTCTCATGTCATGTGCGATAACATATGTACAGGGAATTACGTGTTTTCTTCATTTTTTTACAGTAAATCAAAAAATGAATACTTTTTTTACGGTGTACCGGTAATGTGGGAGATTATGTGTATATAAAGTTATGAAATTTGGAAATATTTCAGTTTAGTGTTGAACAATTATTAATTTTTAAGATTATTTTCACATTGACCACAACACTATTTATTGCTATTCTTTCCTGTTGAGTCCAGAGGGTGTTATAACTAACAGCCACCACTGACCAATCAAAGACAAGGGACAAGAAACGAGGCCCGGTGATGTCATGCCGACCGCGAGAATATCGCTGAATCTGCGTTGTGTCGTGTCCCTTCAGGCCGAATTGGTAAAGCATCCAGTTTGCAAATATGTTCGGTTTGTAAAAAACACCCGAGTTTACAAAAAGCATCCAAACTAGAAAAGCATAAAATAAAAAAAAAGGAAATCCGAGTTTACAAAAAGCATTCGAATTACAAAATCTTCCAAATTAGAAATGCATCCGAATTAGGAAACCACCCGAGTTGTACATATGTGACCTGTTCCAACGAAACCGAACAAAGTCGACTTTTTAGTTTTTCAGATTTTGCTTTTTTCAAATTCTCTAGGTTCTCAGCTTTAAAATGATGTATCATTTACATATGTACCCCCACCCTATCTTCCCTGGGGTCTGGATTTAGTGATAAAACCTTGACAACCTAATTATGAGATAAACAGCTTTGAAGTTTAGAAAAGCGTATTATTTCTATTCACAAATGTTTCACAAAATTGACAAAAAAACACACTTCTGCTAGACGGATTTTGTTCAAATTTGAGGAGATTGTAGATTAATAGTGAGTGACTTAGGAAAACCTAAAACCTCAAAATGGTAAAATCCATCCCGAAATGACTTTAGGAGTACATTGTGACAAAACACATTGTGCGACTTTGTCTGGGTTTCGTTGGAACAGGTCACATGTAAAAACACGTCTGATCTTTTTGACACTGATTCTGCTTCATAACTAGGCCTTTATCGGGGCTGGACTGGTGGTTAATGCAGAAAATTCCACATTCAAACCACGTGGCGTGAGTGTTCCAAGCTTGTAGATGACGCTCATCATTATTTGTGACCTGTTAATCCAACAAAACCCGGGCAAAGTCGCACAACTTGTGAAGTCATTCGGGGTAGATTTTACCCTTTTGAGGTTTTGGGTTTTCCTGAATCATTAACTATTGTTCTACAAATGTGAACATTCCCCAAATGTGAACATAAACCGCCACCCAGAAGTTTTTTATTTTATTTTGTGAAACAATTGTGTATAGAAATACAACTTTTTTTCTGAACTTCAAAGCTGTTCATCTCATGATTAGGTTGTCAGGGTTTTTTATCACTAAATCCTTCCCCCGGGAGAGGTAGGGTGGGGGTACATCATTTTAAAGCTGATCAAGAACCTAGAGAAATTGAAAAAAGTAAAATCTAAAAACCAAATATTTTCAACTTTGTCCGGGTTTTGTTGGAGCAGGTCACATTTGATCAAATGTTAGCCTAAAATGTTTTAGGCAGTGGATAGGAAAAAATGTAGTATTCTGACGCAAGTTAAGCAGGGAAAGATTACCGTACATGAACGTGACTTTTTTTTTTTCAATTCTCAATATGGTAAAACTCAGTTTCACATGTATGTGACATAATGCTGTTTATATATCCGCATTGCGCATGCTCGCCATGTACAAAATGGCGTTCCACATGGAACTAATTGGAAGTTTTTTCGGACGATAGGTGCCAAAAATGGCCTAGAAATCCATCTTTCGATTTTTGGAATGATTTCAGGTTTTACACACCAATGTGCTTGTACTCTAGCTCTTAAAGAACAGGGAAATGATTTTTCGGAAGTTTGGTGGATTAGTAATAGTGTAGCGATCGACTGATCATCCCTTTCAGCGGTTGTGTACAAACGGGTTTACACACTTATCACCAACTGTATGTTACACGTATCACCAACTGTATGTTATTTGTACTATATAACAATGATATGTAGGGCTAGCTAGGGCATGTGATTTCTAATCAGTACTGAATCGATCCAGAATAAAGCAGTTAATCGTTTAATCCTGTCCAAATCACCCAATATATTGATGAATCTGAACCTAAATTGTTGTAACTGGTAAGCAAGATAGTTACAAAATCTTAACCCCAACTCCCTACCCCATTTTTCTTGCACATAACCTGTATCCTGCTAAATTCTCCATTTCCAAAGTGTTAAAACTCCATGTAACTGTAATCCTGCACAATCCTCAAATATTTATTACTGTTGACCACTGCCTGAATCCTGCAAAATCCTGCAGTGGGTTAATACCATTGAGCTATAAAGCAGGGGCAAATATGGAAACAAACAGCTGCTTCACATGTAATTGCCCCATAGTTTTACAACAAGGGTCTGCACACATGACCATGATTGGTTTGCAAATGTTTTCTATCCTTGATACATAACTTATTACACCTTGACTGAAGCTCTATGTAGAATGTGCATAGAGCATTCACGAGCAGTAAAAGTACAAAGTACAAAGTAACAAATAATAACCTCAATCCTCCAAAATTCTCATTTGGATAAATACCCGAGTAACCTCAATCCTGCACAATCATCTACGGTAGCATTAGTTTAGGCCAATTATGACCTGGATCCTGCATTATCCTCCAGTGGCAAAAATTCCAAACGCCCTCAATCTTGCAAATTCCTCCGATGCATCAACTTCCAAGTTGCCAAAACAAAATCCTGCAATTTGCAAAGAGGATTTTGGAGGAATTTGGGTGGTTAGGGTTAAATTCTGTCAAGACAAATATTTATAAACAAAATTGGAATTTTTTCTTACTCTCATTCTCACTGTCACGAATTCGTTCAAAATTGTTACACTGATTTACCTTCATAGGCCCCCTATAAAGAAAAAGCAGCGTGAGGTTGCAACATTAATTTCAGTGGATATTTTTCTGGCACTGCCACTGGCATTCTTTTAATAGGCGTTGTAAACATTAGCCCTAACCCTACCTAATGCTACTTTTTACTACTACTACATGTAGTAGTAAAAAGTAGTATGCAGTACTCTCACTGACTTGTGTGCAATGCCTGTAGTAATTTTTAGTATTTGGTACTTCACCCCTTTTTGCATTCGTAGTACTTTTTAGCATTGTGTCCCTCTGCTTGCTGAGTGTGCGTGGCCCATGTATGCTGTGTAAGGTGTTCTAAACTCTACAGCAAAAATTGTCACTTGGGACACATTGGGTCAAGGCTGGACTACTGCATTTTTTGTCAGGTAAGTATTACTGACCTGTATTGCCACTATTAGTACTTTGTATATAGTTGGCAGTATCTGTACTCTGTCAGTACACACCCAATCATCAGTCACGGAGAGACCCAATGCTACAAAATACTAAGTAGTATTCTGTAGTACGCAGTTCTTTAGCCCAAAGTAAGGCCGAGGGGGTAAGGGTTAGTAAACATTGTTTGTACCCCTTTTTTATGTTACAGTATTCATGTGGATTTTAACGCTAAACGTCTCTCGTAAAGCATGCTTACTCGTATGATTGGCAGCTCATCTGCTTTGGTCAGTCGCTCTTGGCTGTCAAGATGTGTCGTTGTTGCTCGTTACCATGAGGATCATGGCGTCTATGGCTACAAGTCCACAGCCTGGAGGCAAAACCAGATTTCAGAAGTCGCAGGTACCAATTCAGATGATTTGATAACCACCTCGATCTTAACATATAAGAGGCACTTTGGCAAAATGAGACGGAACAAGGCAGAGATCAAAATGAGGGTTTGAAATTCTCCTCTCAATACTGTTTGTTGCACCTTCATATTAAATTCCGTTGATAAGTTATGGCCTTTTATAATGTGCATTTCTCGACATGTAAAAATATGAAATACTGAGAGAAAAAAAGGCTTTCAACATTTTTTAAATTCGTACTTAGTGAAAATCATAAGGTGGAAATTGTTTTCTCCCTAAAGATTCTGTTCCATGATTTGCATACCATTTCTTTAAACTATGTTAATAGAAGACCTATTAAAATTTACAAATAGGAATAAATCTGAAAATCATTTTTGGTTTTCTTACATTTTTCTTCACTATGGCCTGTACAAAGTTCCATCTCATTTTGCCAGAACGCCTCACATTTATGATTCTACGATTTACGATTTATGACATTTATGATCGGTCAATGACGTTATGCTATCGGTCGATCTTGATGTATATCGTGAGTTTACAAAGAAAAGGTGTTTGACTGGTTGCACACGATTGACCGATAGCGTCATGATCGACGATAGCGCAACGATCGACGATAGCGCAACGATCAACCGATAGCGCAACACATGCTTCAGAGCGTAACACACACTTAGGTCTACTGTGACACATGTATACATCCATTTACTTTGTGCGCAGGGCCTATTCTGACTGTGTTGCACACAGCAGAAAAGAAACACACATTTTAAAAGTCCTTGAAAACAATCAAAGTAATGTGTATACCCAGGGTACATGAGGTGACGTACATTGTAGTACCGAGATTAAATTAGGTCACCGTACATAAACCTCTAAATTACATCACATTGACGGTCCTCGCCTCATCAACAAATCAATAACATTTCACATTGCAAACTAATGCAATTGGTAGAACAATACTGCTACATGTAGTAGTTTTCTTTGGCTAAAAAACCTGCCAGACTGCATCAACATGCATCATTTTTCAAAGTGACAACCCTGCCCAGCACAGCAAGATTAATCAGGTCAGAAATCTCAAGGCCAACCTGCCTCAGAGTCTGTGTCAACCCAACACAGCAGAATCCATCTCTAGGATTGTTCAATGGAGACTAGCTCTCAATGCGCTGGTGTTGACAGCTGAATGCATCACAGTGTAGCAGACTTTAACACCCGATGCGTTAATTGTGCTGCATATTGTAGGGTTAGGGTTAAGATCTTAATAATACTCCTGTCTATGTCTGTATACATCTTTTTCCTTGCCAGTTATTTCATTCCCATTCATCCCATATTTTCCTGCCATTTTATTAATCTGCTCACAGTGAGCCCAGAATCTCAAAGGAATCGCGTCAACAGTGCTTCGTTGGTCCGATTGGTGGAGGCCTACCGTTACCATGGTCACAAGAAGGCCAAAGTGGATGCATTAGACCTGCAGAAACCCAAGTGAGTAAATAAAATAGGGGAGATACAGTATTAGTATTAACCCTGACTACTGGATGGGCCCATATTACCTTCCTCACACCATCTTCCCTCCCTGAGGAGTGCAGGGCTTGATGTTGCCATTTAAACTCCAGCAGCTCATTTAAAGACTACTAACCTCTTTGACTGAAACCCAAGTGAGTAAATACCATTCAGGGGAGAGGGGTTAGGGAAGATACAGTACTCAGTATTAACCCTGTCTACTGGATGGGCCCATAGTACCTTCCTCACACCATCTTCCCTCCCTGAGGAGTGCAGGGCTTGATGTTGCCATTTAAACTCCAGCAGCTCATTTAAAGACTACTAACCTCTTTGACTGAAACCCAAGTGAGTAAATACCATTCAGGGGAGAGGGGTTAGGGGAGATGACAGTACTCAGTATTAACCCTGTCTACTGGATGGGCCCATAGTACCTTCCTCACAGTACACTATCTTTCCTCCTTTAAGTGATGCTCATTCAAAGACTACAAAAACCTCTCTGCACTAACAAATGTCATTGTAACAGCAAACTTAAGGCTGGGAGAAGTTAAATTGTGACAAAATGAGGGTTGGTCGGTATCAAATGAGGGGAATAATGTTTGTTGGCAAGGTATGCACCCCTGTACACATGCACAGTTGGAAAATGTGTTTTAGCATTGCAGTGGTGGCAGCTTTTTGGGTGTTATCACCCTTTTGAGGAAAAAATGGCTGCCAAAATGCTTGTTACCATATCAAATTAATCCAGTTACAAGCATATCGGCGGCCATTTTGAAGAAAAAAAATGGAAAAGAGTGATAACACCATGAACTTTTAAAAAGCTGCAACGGCTAACGCTGCAATGATATCACACATTTTCCAACTCTAAGTGTGCATACATGTAACTTGCCAAAAGTTGATATGATCTATGAGCGTTACTTATTTTTTGATCATGATACCGTTTGCCCAATTTTTTGACCGATTGGGGCTGATGATGGGCTATTAGGCTATCGTTGAGATTTTATTGGAAATTGTGACATCCAACAATGTTTACAATGTCCTTTGAGATTCCTTTTGTGCGTAGTGTTACAAATTGTGTTTGAATATTTTACCTTGATCACAGACCCACCCCTGAGCTTGATCCAGCATACTATGGGCTATCGGTTTCAGATGACATGACCTACGACCTCACAGGTGAGGGTGAATTGCTTGTCAAATTTGAAGAAAAACCTACGCATTTTCGCAGTTTTCCGCGTTGTTAATTTTCAAACTCCGTTATTTTTAGCCTGACTCCAAGTTTGTTTTCTTCCCAATAATCTTCCCTAACAGTTTCACATGCAGTTTTGTCAAGTGGGAAAAAATCAAACCGTAAAGACGTGCAGCAACCTCATACCTGAAATGATTACATTGCACTTGCAGTTGTAAAGCAAGCGACGAATGGGAACGAGGTGGTGCTGAGAATACAAAGTAGTCTGGCTCCACTTGTTTGATAGCGGTATTAAGTCCAGTCTCCAAAAAAAAATTGCGAAAGTAGATTTTTTGAAAATAACAAAAAATTACATCGGCTGTGGGTATGTGCATCATGTATGCATGGCTATTCCTTCCTCTCTCCATAGTTTGTCTCATCAGCAGTGAGTAAAATGGGACCGTACAATTATTGTTTAAAACTTGTTAGCTTTCATTGTCCTAGAATGTGCTCGTTTATGCACTTGTGTTAAAGGTTGTATACACCATTGGTAATTGCTCGAATTGTCATGAATGGGTGGATTTAGGGGGGTTGTATTTTATAGTAAATATCGTTTAAGTAACCTGTCCGAAGTGCTACATTCATGAATGCTGAGAAAAACAGTTTGTTTTCAACCGGCTTCGATCAGTTATTCTTATGTTATTTGTGTTTTTTCGCGATCAGAATAATTAAAGGATATCTAGCGCAATCATTTTGCTGGATGCCTAGAATCATTATTTACTTTCAGTTGAGTAAGATATTTCTTAATAATTCGGTAGTAAAATTGTTTGATATCTGCAAATGGTGTATACTACCTTTAATGTCTAAATGGAAAAAAAGTGCACCACATTTCTTTATCTGATGCACTGCGCTGTCTGGCAGGGTTAGGATTAACGGTAATACCGGTACATGTATACAACAAAAATAAAACTACAAAATTATTATCAAATAGCTTACTCGACTGTAAGTGAATATTAGTTTCAAGCATCTTGTGAAATCGTGGCACCAGGGCCCAATTACATGGTGCTGCTTAGCAGTTAGCAAAAAATTGCTAGCAGAAAATTCTGCAAACCATACATTGTAAGTGCTATTTCACGACGTTTTTGTGCTAACGTTTGCGCGCGCATGGAGATTCTATTGTTACATGTACTCCACTGATTTAAAGGTAGGCCGGATACACCATTTGCAGATATTGAAAATATTTACTACCGAATTATTAAGAAATATCTTACTCATTTGAAAATAAATAATGATTCTAGGCATCCAGCAAAATGATTGCGCTAGATATCCTGTAATTATTTCAAAAAATTGAATTTTATATCGAAAAATAAGAATAACTGCTCGACACCGGTTAAAAACAAACGCTTTTTTGTTGTGCTTTTCTAGGCATCAATGACTGTAAAACATCGGACAGATCAGTTTAATGGTATTTACTATAAAATACAACCCCCAAAATCCATCCATTCATGATAGTGAATTACCAATAATGTATCCTACCTTTTAAGCAAATTTCCCCCCTAGGGTAAGCATGCGCTTACAGCTTACAGTCTCCAGGGGCCAATTTCATAGAGCTGCTAAGCACAACAATTTGCTTAGCAAGACAATTTGTCCTTGGCAAAAACAAGGTTACAGACCAAATTTTTACCTGATCTTTATTGTTCTGGATTGATATAATCAGCTGTTTTCTTGCTTAGCATGAAAAACATGTATAATTTTGGCTAGTAACCTGTTTTTAATGAGCAAGACTTTTTGTGCTAAGCAATTTTGTTTGCTTAGCAGCTCTATGAAATTAGGCCCAGGAATTTGACGAAGGGTCTGCGGTTAGCAGAAAATTTTGTGCTTAGCAGCGCTGTAAAATTTGAGTTTTGTATTAATTTCCAATGATGGTTGGCCGACATTCCTTTAACCAGTTTGCGCTGGGATTATTTTAACAACGCTGTGCCGACGGGCGGGATTATTTTTAACGAAACTCGATCCGAAGCGTGTTCAGGCTGATAGTGCCGGGAAGCACACCCACGCATTTCCGGCCTTGCGCGCTGCTGACATACATTTCCGAACTTGAACTTGGCGTGTTTATGCGTGATCCGTTTTGAATTTTGGGAAATATTTGCGTTTATATACGTCATCCGGCGCGAACTGGTTAAAAAAAGTTTTTTTCTTAAAATACTGCCCCCAGTTTACCAAGTTTAGGTAGTCCACATTTTGTTTGCAATCTGTTACACATAATCTGTAAATGGGAGCAAGCCAGCTAGTCTGGCTCCCTGTTATTACAATTCCCTGACATTTATAAAAAGGAAGTAGGTTCAGGGAACCAGACTACAAGAACATTTGTCTCCCTTTGTTTTTCCTTAAACACACAAAAACAACACAAATATGTCAGTGTAACAATATTTGCATACAAATATTAATCCCTTGGCCAAACAGTTGTTTATTACATTTAAAGGTTGTATACACCATTTGCTTTTGCTGTAATTTTCAAAAATAGATGGGTTAGAGGGTTCATATTTGTCACCCGATCAAGCGGAATGAGTCGGATGTCGGGACTGCAGGCAAAAAACCTCAACTCGAGTCCCTCATCAGAATGATTTGACTCGCCTCGAGTAAAGGATAATATTAATAAGACTTTGCAGATAATATTTGCAATGGCTTACAAACAGTGCCGGTTTATGTTCACGTCACGTTTATAATAATTATGTACATGATGTACACAGTATACATGTACGTATACCGGTACATGTACACGTACAGCGGCCTTCACTTTTCCTTCCTCTATGATACAACAAACATACACCCTGTGGTGGACATCAACCTTGTGTTACAGTAATGCGTTTATTTATTGTGTAGTAGTATTCAAATATTTATCACTCAAATTTACTTGAGCTAAATACAAGACTAAATTACACACTGACTCGATTACACACTGTGACTCGACTCAACCTTCTTTAAAATGACTCTACTCGACTCACAAAAATCAGCGACTCGTTACAACTCGGGTGATTTTACAGGATGCTTGAGACTGTTATTCACGTTTGCAAATGGTGTATTTAGTCGCATTATGTGCATTTTAAAGGCGTTTATTTTGTAAAGGCGTTTGAAAGCCATTCATGGGTCTCTCCAAGGGACTAATTAAGATGGTTTGTTAGACAGCCTAAGTGTTTAACACTTGTACTGTTTCTATTGCATTCAATGACGCAACACTGAAATGCCACGATACGGCACCGTATCGTGATACAAAATTGTGTATCACAATAGAGGCATATGATAGAGGCAGGGACCAATTAGGCTGAATGAACCATAACATAGGCAAGTTGAAGACAAATAATGAGCAGCATTTGGGCATTTGAGAAAAGAAAGTAAGGCTTCATACATGAATCGGTAGCTGTCCAATCGTATCGCTTCACTGTGTTATAATGGATCATGTGGAAATTAAACAACATGAATTCAAAAGTGCAATTTGAAAACTGTATTTTTGGGACGTTTTTGTTTGTTTTAAATTTTTAACATTTTGTTTTCTGTATTGCGACCCAAGTATCGTGATACGTATCGTGAAAAAGGTGGCAATGTTACACCCTTATTTCTAAACAATAATGGTAAGCAATGCTTGTAAAAATTAATGCAGATCAAATAAGTATTAACATAAGTAACTTTTTTTTTTAATGTCAGGTATTGTGAACGTTGAGCAGACATCAGCTTCATTGAGTGATATCATCCAGTATTTGGAACAGATGTACTGTGGCAGGACCTCCGTGGAATTCATGCACCTACCGGTAATACTAGATGCATGGCCCTGAATGAATATTAACCCTACATAAGTACCTTTGGGCTTTTGTACTAGAAAGAGTACTTAGTCTAACAAACTCAAACAGCTGCACACAGGTCAAAAACTGTTTAATTTTGAATGATTTATTACGGATGGGTATATACATGTATGCACTGTTACAAAATACTGGTCAGATAATGGTACTGAACCTAACAAAATTAAACAATGAGTGCATTCGTTTAGATGGCTAAAATCACTCGTGTTAGCCACGAGAGCCATGCTAAACAAATGCTCAAACACTGCCCTTATAAAAATCTACCCTAGTTTTACTTTACAAAAAACTGCAGTTTTATTGTAGTATTACTATAGTGCTACTATAGCTGATCAATAGTAAACCTGAAGTAAAACTGTACTTTTACTATAATATTACTGTAGTTCATACCGTAGTAAAAGTACGGTGTTTTCGACACGGTAAAACCGCAGTTAAACCGCAGTATTACTGCGTTTAAACTACATAATTACTATATTTTACTTCACATTTACTGTTTTATTACTACAGTTTACTGCAGTTAAACTACAAGATCACTGTAGTCATTTTTACTGTAGTATTATTATAGTGTGTACTGCAGTAAAACTATACTGTTACTGTAGTTTTAGCATATTTTTACCTCACAATAACCCATTGTTACTTTATCTTTACTGCATTTTTACTGTAGTATTATTATAGTGTGTACTGCAGTAAAACTATACTGTTATTGCAGTTTTAGCATATTTTTACCTCAAAATAACCCATCGTTACTTTATCTTTACTGCATTTTTACTGTAGTATTATTATAGTGTTTACTGCAGTAAAACTATACTGTTAGTTTTAGCATATTTTTACCTCAAAATAACCTGTCGTTAATTTATCTTTACTGCATTTTTACTGTAGTATTACAGTGTGTACTGCAGTAAAACTATACTGTTACTGTAGTTTTAGCATATTTTTACCTCAAAATAACCAATTCATTCATTTATCTTTACTGCATTTTTACTGTAGTATTATTATAGTGTGTACTGCAGTTAAACTATACTGTTACTGTAGTTTTAGCATATTTTTACCTCAAAATAACTCATCCTTACTTTATCTTTACTGCATTTTTACTGTAGTATTATTATAGTGTGTACTGAGGTAAAACTATACTGTTACTGTAGTTTTAGCATCTTTTTACCTCAAAATTACCCAGTCTTTACTACATTTTTATTACAGTATTACTGCAGTATTTGTACTATAATACAGCATAAAGGCCTAGTAGTGTATAGCAGTACTGCATGTTACATTTAAATGCAGCAACACTTCTGTTTAACTGTACAGAAAAAGGCGAATAAAATATGCAGTACACTATTTTTAGCTAAAAGAAAAGACGCGTGATAATGGACACAAGACATCGGGATTCTTGAGCTTTGTTTTGGTCTTATTATCTCTTCCCCATAGAAAAAACAACCGGGATTCCTGGGATTTGTTGGCGGGATTATCCGGGATCCCAGTTGAACCAGGATTTTTTAAACCGGGATCCCGGTAAATTTGTTATACCGGTTGGATTCAACCGGGATCCTGGTTGGAATAAGACAAACTATTATGATTACAGTATTACAATTGTTAAAACAAAAAAGTATCATTATTAAAAACAATTATAACAGTTTAAAAAAAAAATCAGACAAAGACTGAACGTAGGCCTATATCATATGTTTCCTAGTTTCGTATCATGAGTAAAGTATGTAAGTATACACGCACAAGCAATTTTAAAGTGACGTGTTCTGTGGGTCAAAGTTTATCGATTTGCTGCACCATGCATGGCCACGTTGCGCGCTGAAGACAACAATTTCCTAAACATTTTTGTGTGCAATTATTTCTTTTAAACTTTAGGCATTCTGTTAATAGGCCTTACTATGGCTAAACGGATGTAGCCTAAATATTTTATCAGAAAGGCTGCTTGACTATATCCGCGCATCCATTACAACTTAAGTACAAAGCAGTTTTTCAAGCGATCCGGAACTAGGAAAAACATGAAAAGCGATGTCAGTTCGTCGTGGCCTTAGCCGACATGTATTTTCAAAAATAGAAGTAGAACTTTTTACTAATTAGATTAGAACTTAGAAGCTTTTTTTATATTTTTACTCCTTCAATTTCAAAGTTCAAGTACAGTTCATCAATCATGCTACATCATCATGTCTATAGTATTTTATTTGCCATCACTCAAAAGGTAAACAAGTATTAGTAATACACCCATTTCACTTGATTATCGAGGATTGGCCCAGGTATAGCCGATCCTAAAGCAGCCTGAATATGTTTTGCGATCCCGATATCCAGAACAGCAAAATCGTACGTTACACGTGTGTGTGTCCATTTGGCATCGGCCCCGGCCCCGGCCCCGGCCAGCACTGTACTGCAGCTGTCGTCGAACTCAAAGTCAAACTTCTCGATGGTGTTTCCCAATCTCGAAAAGATTCTTTCCAAACCATGAGCAGATGAGTAACAAAAGTAACTTTAAGTACGAAAATTGAGTTACAAAACCTTCTTCTTATTCACCCAGACTGCTCGCTTCTTGCCTGATGAAAACCGTTACAATAGACGTAGTGAACTTCGATTTCAAAAAGAGATCAACACATTTTAGTCAGTTACCTAATACAACGCGTATTTACTCAGCGCAAATTAGGGCTGGGAACTTGACCAAGAATCGGTGTAAAGTTCCCGGATGCTCGGAACATACCATTTTTGAAAGGGGTGTACGCACGACTTTCTTTAACAGAAAATCACAAAATAAAATCGCTTTTAATATTAAAACCCAACTAAGCAGAAAATATTGGATGGATATAATTAAATATGCCAATGAAACATTATTTTTGTTGCCATTTTCGCAATCCTTGGGCGATATTTTTCATTTGACCCCCTGTATTTTTACAATGGTAGACCTACGACCAGGTCAACTCGGCCCCAATTCAACTCGACCCCAGTCAACTCGGCACCGAAGCCGAGACAGCTTGACCGTCGAGACAATTTAACTTTTCCCAGCATTAATATTGGTGGGACCTAGCGAACAGCGCACCGTACGCTCTACACGCGCTGCATGTACACATCGACTTCGGGTTGTCTGGACGGTCGAGTTGTCTCGACTTTGGGCCAAGTTGATTTTGGGCCGAGTTGACTGGGACCGAGTTTCCTCTCGCTCGGAAAACAACCGCCGCACAAAATTTAGGGATCTTTTTCCCCCTCTCTAACTTCGTTAATAATGCTTGTAATGGATTGAAACTTTCAGAGATGAGAGATAAGATAAAAAAGGGCAGCTAAAGAAATGTGTGATGACACTGAACTAGGCATACATTTACATGATTTCTCAAACGTTAACATTACATGTACTGCTATATGCAGCCCAGATTACGGACGCAAATTGCCTTTCCTGATTTTTCTCTCCATATAGCCACTTTTATCTCTGACGAAAGTTTTTTTAAAGAACATGCAGTCATGAACCCCAAAACATGATTTCCTATTAGCTATCTTCGTAATCGTAGGAAAATTACAAATTCGCAATGCCTGCTAACGAGGTAGGCGCGGACATCATTAGGCCTATGCCTTTATAAAGAAAGCATCAAAAGTAAAGAAATAATTGAAAAACATTTCGACAAAAAACACGACAATATTACCATTGTTTTACTACAATGATACTGTAGTATTACTGCAGTTTTCATTGCAGTAAAGTTATAGTATTAACAAACATATTACCATTGTTTTACTACAATGATACTGCAGTATTACTGCAGTTTTCATTGCAGTAAAGTTAAAGTGAATCTACAGTAAACTATGAATATAAATACTATAGTATTACTTCCAAAATACTACAGATTCACTATAGTTTGACTTGTGTTTTTATTGTAGTAAAACTATAGTAACTTTACTTTAGGAGAAACTTTACTTTTACTTTAATTACTACAGTAAAACTTTATGTACTGCAGTAAAACTATAGTTTTACAGTAGTAAAACTATGGTGGATTTTTATAAGGGTGGCCATCATGATCTTCACGTGATGGTCACAGCCACGGCCGTAGCCATTGACAAAATGTCATTGTCGGACTGAGGTTTCCTATGAGATTTACTGCTGTCTCGTCATTCGCAAACAAGTAGCAACGTCATGCTGGAATAACAGCTTTTATAACACGCCTCTTGCTAGTTCTGTATTCTGGATGGCTGAAACACGGTCACGTGGGGTTAACTAAAATAGGCTAGTGCATGAGATTTGCGCCACCCTGAATTTGCGGGAAATAGTTCACGAGGCGGGCAATAGACTTAATTTATTTGACTGGTTACAGCGCCCTCAAGAGGTTTGCCAGCATATGGAAACGTTTTCCCGGATTTGTCTCATAAAAGAATTTGACCACATGAGCGCTCTGTGAGATCCACAGGACCGAGGCGTGCACAAGGTCACGCGCCACTGACCTTTACTGTAGGGCAGTTCCATTGTAGAAATGGGTAAATAAACAGTAAATAAACAGTAGCACAAAATAATATAATGGTAACAAATCGCGTAGTGTACATGTAGTTCCACTGTAAGGTATTTGAACGACTTACTTTTCTGATTATTACATCAATACCATAGGGAAACATAAATTAAATTGAAAACAATTGCTACTCGTAACTACATAGTCAAATGTATCCGAAGGCTAGTGTATGAAACTCGGCGCGGCGTGGCGAGAGAATCCACCCCTACAGCTTTAATGGTATAATCCAGTAAAAACCAGAGAAAAATTGTTTTATTTGTAAAAGTTCACTTTAAATTCAACCCAAAACTTAAGAGATAGCTTAAAACATAGTCTTACATGTTACTAATAAATAACATTTATACTAAATATCGTAGAATTGTAGCATTTGACGATGACAGAATATGAGTGGCAAGTGGTAGCGTCACAAGTGATGCTTCGCGTACTAGCGCATCCGGGACCTTTAGATGAAAGGTCATTTCAGACGCTAGCTGTTAATGGTCAATGCTCTTTAAAGCCTTTGTTCCGACGAACTTATTTAACCAATCAAAATAAGTTTTATATCACAAGAAAGCTAACAATCAGCATATTCATAAACCGCTAGGCCCAAAGCAGCCTGGTCACGATGAAACGAGTGACGGCTTGCGAAAGCGGGTCATGTACCGTACAAAGAAACTCGCTGTTTTGCCAACTCTCCCACGTGAAAAACAGGACATCTTGCAGACTTACTATGTTTTTTCCGACGAAACTGAGAAACTGACTGGTATTATTTTTAGGTTTTAGATTTGATGAATAGTTGTTCTAGTGACTCCCGGGCGGCCCAATGCTAGCAATGAAAGCACTTTTTTATAAAATCACTTTTTCGTGAAAAAATGCTGATTTTCCCTATGTACGCAGGCCGCACGGAGCGGATGAGACAACGTTTCCATATGCTCATCTTAATATGAAAAATGGCGGCATCTGGATCGGATCACGATTAATTCATATTTTGGACCCAGGTGTGTTATAAAACACATATGGACTGGCATGATTCGGTCACTAGAGCACGTCTATCCCCCCCCCCCCCCCCCCCCCCCCGCATGTTAGTGACCAGAAGGGGGACCTATTTTCATCGGCCTTCGGCCTTGGGAAATAGGTCCCCTTCTGGTCACTCACAGTCTCTCGGGGGAATAGACGTGCTCTAGTGACCTCATTACCAGTCCATATGCGTATACTAAAGTCACAATGAGCTCAATAAATAGTCCAGGCCTCCAATAAAGTTAATTTTGGGCAAACTTGATTTTATTCACTGTCCAACCGCCATATTTGTCTGTTGTGCTTGGAATAAACAATGCATGCGTGATACGTCAGAGCTCCCCTCTACACCCTGACTTCTCTCCACGCCTGACTCCCTTCTACGCCTACCTGACTCCCCTCTGCGCCAACCTGACTCTCCTTTGCGCCAACCGTACCTGACTCCCTGTTGATTGCATTAACAAATGTTAGCTTTCTCACTTTGTTGTTTTGGTTTTTTGACAGACAGTAGCAGAGAGGGAGTGGTGTGCCCAGCGTTATGAGGAGATGCATCAATGGGTCCTAGCCAATGAAGCTAAGAAGGAGCTGGCTCTGCTCTTGGCTAAGGCTCAGGTGAGAAACCAAACATTATCAAACATGCCTGTAACTTGTATTGATTGAAAAACTTATAAATATTATCCTTTGTTCCTAGTCCAAAAGAACAGCCTATAGTCATTTGGAGTAATATTGTAGGTTTTGTCTGTTAATTTTGACTATTGAAGCAGTCAATATCTGTTTCATACATTCATATTGAAGCGATGCTGCTTCTCCACTTGCTGCCTTGTTTCAAATTAAGAATTAAAACATTTGATTTCGTTTTCAGGCATGCAAATTCATTTAGCAATGTTATAATCAATTTAGCGTTAACAAATTCAAACGAATGACTCCAATAATGAATTTGAATCGCCAAATATATGCTGCGAAAAGCTCCTCCAAATTTGAAAGCTGTTCAAGTAGACTGTTAAATTTGATTAAATTTTTTTTTTATTGAAATTGCATGACACAACTGTACTATTGCTTACTTATATGTGACCCAGCACGAGTAAATGAGACACTTTGAGGCAAAAATTGAGATTTTGATTTCATTATTTAAAGCTAAACAAGCTTTAAATGATGAAATCAAAATTTTCATTTTTGCCTCAAAGTGTCTCATTTACTTGTGCTGGGTCACATATAATTAAATTACATGATTTGATTTGAATGATATAGTCAATTTTGCACGAAACCAAATGACGCTGTAATTATATTGGCTGTAATTATGTCGATTGTAGATTGATTCAATTTTTGGTTTCCAATATTTGTTTTCTTTCCAGGCTCTTGAGAATTTCATGGCTGTCAAGTTTACGACTGTCAAACGATACGGAGGGGAAGGTGCAGAGAGCATGATGGGATTCTTTCATCAGCTGCTAACTCGAGCTGCGCAGTGTGAGTTGCATTCTGATTTTCATTCTGAGGGTGTTTATGGGCAAGTTGACATCAAAAACCTTTTATGAAGATGTTATGAGAAGACAACCCCTTCTAATCATTAATTAATAACAGTGTGAAGACCCGGTTTGGGCTTGGAACAGACTAATGATGTGCATTGGATTAGGTTGACTAGGCCAAACCGCCCGAAACATTCAAAATATAATCCAAAATTCGAACCAAACCCTCTCCAACCCCGACTTCACCCGACAAAAATTAAGGAAAAAACTGAAATGAACTGACAGAAACAAAACTGAACCCGTAAGTACCTGAATGTCTGGCTCAGGCAAATCATTCTAAATTGTGTTCATTTTGTTGTGCCTGAACTTATAGCAGTATCGCATGAATTTTGATAAATCAAGCAACGCCCACCTGTTTAACTTATCATCCCATGATATGGTATGGCTTCTGAATAGCGTCCCCCGAACAAACTGGGGGAACCGCCAACACATGGCTGGATAACTCAGTTGGTAGAGCACTAAAACAGTAATCCTGAGGTCGCTTGTTCAATTGACCTATCGCTATTCACGACTATTATTCAATCGTAGTGTCTGTTGAACATCACATGTTATAACACACCTCTTGCTAGTTCTGTATTCTGATTGGCTGAAACACAGTCACGTGGGGTTAACTAAATAGGCTAGTGCATGAGATTTGCGCCACCGTGATTTTGTGGGAAATAGTTTCTGAAGCGGGCAATAGACTTAAAATTGTTGACTGGTTACAGCGCCCTCAAGAGGTTTGCCAGGCTCATCTTAATATGAAAAATGGCGGCGTCTGGATCTTTTTACCGAGGTGTGTTATAAAACACATATGGACTGGCAATGAGGTCACTGGAGCACGTCTATCTCCCCTCGGGCCTGTGAGTGACCAGAAGGGGCACCTATTTCCCTAGACCTTCGGCCTCAGGAAATAGGTCCCCCTTCTGGTCTCTCAGAGTCCCTCGGGGAAATAGACGTGCTCTAGTGACCTTATTGCCAATCCATATGTGTATAATATTAATCTTTGACAAACAAAAAACATTCAAAATATGCGCAATATCCGGCTGCGTTTGCGCCCTGTCCGATCGTTGAAACGCAATACACGTATCACTCCAAAACAAGGCAAACGCTCACCGGCCCGTTATCCTGTTTTCATGTACTATTCTTGTTGGATAAGCCTGTCTTGAGTAGTTTGTTCTAGGTTCATGTTTCTTAGATTTATTCCTATTATTCTCGATGGGTCCGGGGAGTCTGCTTTATTCAGATACGCGTTATAACGAGGAATGAAATATGAGAAAAGCTATTTCACCACATTTTGATGTGGTCGCACGAATGTCTGCATGTACACGTGGGGAAAGTTGTCTCAGATATAAACTGAGACAACCCTTGTATATCTGGTCAGAGACCGTTTTGCGTTTTGCTCATCGCATCTACGTGTTGCACATGTGTAAAGTTGTTTGACTCCTGTACGATGGTACGTGGGTTCAAACCCTGGCAGGGAACATGGTGCTTGTGTTCTTGGGCAAGACACTTTGCTACAATTGCCTCTCTCCACCCAGGAGTAATGGTACCTGTGAAGGTAGAGACCACATGCGCTGATCTTGAGCTGCTGCAGAAATGGTCTTGTTCCTGGTGAACAGGGATAATAGTTGTAAAGCGCTTTGATACACCAATATTGTGGGAGTCTAAAGCGATATAAAAAACGAACATTATTATTGTTATTATTAAGGGGTGTCTCTAAATTTATAAACACTTCAGTCAATTTCTTTGTTCAAATCCAAAACTATTTTCTTTGTCTGTGCTCCTGTGTTGATTTGTCTGTAGCTGACCTAGAGCAGATGGTTATGTGCATGTCTCACCGCGGCCGGCTCATTCTTCAGGTAGGCCTGCTACAGCTGCCTGCTTCCCTCGTCTTCAGGAAGATGAGTGGTCTGCCAGAGTACCCAGCATCCTCCAAGCAGTGCACTGGTGACATCCTTACCCATTTGTGTAAGTCTCCTCCCTAGAATCTCCGTGAAACAAACAGGCCCTCAGTGATAATATTTAATAGCAAGATTTTAACCCTAACTTCCTGATTGTCCATTGTGATCAGGGTTTCCACAGCCTGAAAACTAAAAACTTTGAAAAGTTATTAAATTTGTAAAAAATGACAGAAGATGAAAAAGGTCATGGAATTTCCTGAGGACCATTTTTTGTTAATCTGTTTTTTTGTACCTAAAAAAATGTGACAAATTTCACTGATACAACCATAATATTGATTTCAGGTTTTACAGCTCTGATCCACATTTTGATGAACTAGTTCATAATATGTCATGGAAATGTCATGGAAATATCATGGAAAAGTCATTGGAAAGTCATTGGAAAGTCAATGAATCTTATTTTCTTAAAATGCAGGAACACTGTTACAGTAAACCATGTCCTTGTTGCTAAAACTGAAAATGGGTACCGGAAAGTAGGGACTTGCAATTGAAGCACGGACTTCAAACATTGCACTTTTACACAATACACACAACAAGAGAAAACCAATACCATGTCTGCCTCTATATCTGCACCTAGGGTGGCATGTGTAAAGTTCTAGCCTCCACCTTGTTGTGAGGACAGGTTCTTTTGTTTCGTGTCCCCATATGGGTCTCTAGTAAAGGGGTCTAGAGGTAGAATTGGGTTAGGGTATAATGAAAAACAATGTAGAAGAAGAAAAATTAGGGTGATGTTGAAAAAGTTAGAATTTTAAAATGTTCCGAGTTTAGGTTCAGAGAGATTTCCCTTAGCACACAAACCCTACGGATTGTCCCCATAACCTAATGTTAGAAAAGAAACCAATGTGGCCTGGGTGCGATTCTCGGCTTGGACAATATGTGAGTAGTGTTGTTCATTGGTTTTCTCCTGTGCCACGAGGGTTTTTCTCAGGTTTTCCTCCCTCTGCCAAAATCAACATTTACGATCTTTGGCCTTGCTTCGTGGTCAGATATGGGTCGTACGGCTGGCTGTCAGAGGCGCCTTTACGTGCCTTCAACTCGACCACGTGTAGCCGCATCCTAAGCAGCTCAGAATCCCAGCTGCGATAGCCTCCCCAATTATTATTATTACCTTTCACCCCTATCAACTGAGACCGTTTATTTCTTACTCACCTTCTAGATCAGTCTGTAGACCTCAAATACGATGATGGCAAACTACACTTCACCATGATTCCAAACCCTTCCCACCTGGAGGTAAGATCATAACCAGAACCGGCCACATAACCCTAACCCTCCAGGGTATTTTGGCTAGAAACCCTGCCAGACGCAACAGATTGCATACTTTGTCACATTGACTTGTGTGCAGAGTCCAGCAAGGTCAAGCAGTCACCACAGATGCACTGTGCTGGATCTGGCAGGGTTAGGGTTAATGATGGCAAGATTGTTGAAATCGCATCGTCCAGACTAATCGGGTTGGGTCGGTCAGGCCAAACCGACCTGAAACATGAAATATAAAAATTGAATCCGAACTGAAACGGATCTGAACTTCCCGCCCTGACCTGACGAAATCAAACTGAACAAAAGTGTTGCTTGGGCAAATATCCTATATTTCACGCACAATTCTGCCTTTGTGGTAGAAATTACCCACATCGAGCCGTGTATATTGAAAATAGTTGTATCACTTGTCTGTTGAGTTTGAACAATACTAGTCCAGACTTCCGCTGGGGTTTACTAACTTGAGCTGATGGGTCATATTCAAATTTACTTTTAAAATACACTTTAAAGGGATGGTATACCAATTGTCAGTTGTGCATTTATTATTGTTTGAAGCAGCAAAAGTGCTAAAAATATCACAACTAATCCGATAACGTTTTAGCTCTGTGTATGCAGTATGTTCTAAGAAACCAATAATCAAAAATTTCGATTTTAATTCAAAATTTGCCGAGTCACAATTTGAATTGTGACCACAATCGGGCGTTTGGGACGCGTACTAAAACACCCGATTGCATCTATGTGCATGTCACACACTGAACAGACCAATAATAGCGCCCACGTGCACAGGTGCATCATTCGAACGCTTGTAGGCCCAATTCCTGGATTACTAACCAGCATGCCAAAGGGAATAGTTTCACAGGGAGTTTACAGTCAACAATATCTTTATAACAAGTAAGCTGTTCAACAGTATTTACAAATGATATACGGATTGATTTGACTGACACAATTTGGACTGACTTTTGACAAGAAATAATTTTTGCTTCAGAAAGTTGCAGCCCTACAAATTTACTTTTACTGTACAAGTGTGCTAAAGGGCGCTTGCATCAGAATATCAAATGGGTGCACTTCAGTGGGACACTGAGACTAAGACCAAGCCATGGGAGTACATTGCTACAGTGACAATAAATAACCAGTTGACGCCAGGGGACGTGTAAACACAATTTCGCAATGTTTATTCGCTCGGGTTCAATCCACAATTGACTCGAGTCTGACTCGAGTCACAATTTTTGGTCACAATTTTTGGCAACTTGACTTGAGTCACTGCAGGCAAATGAATCAACTTTACTCTTATCAAAAGACTCGTTTCGACCCAAGTGAAGGCTACTAAAGCGACACTTTGCAGAAAATAATTATTTGCATTAATTTACGAAGCAAAATGTATGTTCACATCACTTCAGCGAATACAGTGGCAGATACAGTGGCCGCTTACCGTGTACAAGCATACACTATTACAGCAAAAACTGCATTCTTGTCTGTCTTTCATACTAAGGGAATGAATGTGTGTTCCAGAGGTTTTAATCACTCTGTTTAATACCGCTTGGAGTCTGGGTGCTGATAATTACCCGAGCCGAAGGCGACGGTAATTATCAGCACCCAGACTCCAAGCGGTATTAAACAGAGTGATTAATACCGACCGAACATACATTTATTCCCATTCATAAATACTTTTTTGTAAAATTCTGCCAAAAAAGCCCAGAAAATTCCGGAAAATCATTGCAAGTAAATTTCGGTGTTTCTGTGCGTGTCAAATGACATGTTTCCACCTCTGTCGCTCTACACAATACATGCAATAAAGCGTATTTTCTATGAACCAGACTATTACTGCCATTTGCAACCTCGTTCCCAGGCTGTCGAGCTGTACGCGCTCAACTCTACCCGCTTTACTATTGGAGACGAGGTACGCTTGGAAATAAAGTGAGCCCTGGGGACGTGTATAATGCGACATCGCGTGACGTGTTTTGTTGCCAGCTGGTTTTAAACACTTCCAGCCATGTCTTTATCGTCCGTTTAATACCGGCCACGTGACGGGCTCTCGACCAATAGGAATGCCTAAACTGTCCCAGGTATTTATGAATAATGATTTAAATGTGGAATATACCGGTACCTTTTGAAGCTAACCAAAAAGTAACCCATCAAAATAGTGTTGATCATAAAAAAGCTTACTTTTTGTAAAGATTTTAATGATTCTAAACTCCCTGTCAAATTATTTAAATTACAGAAGAATGTCTTTTCCAAAGATGTGTTTTAAAGACAGACATTTGGAAATAGTGCGCAGGTGTTCGAACGATGCACAGTGCACACATGGGTGCTATTACTGGTCTGTTCAGTGAGTGACACGCGAGTAGAGCTGCAATCGGTTGCTGCTGGAAATGTTAAAAATGCACAACTGACAAATAGTCTATTGTCCCTTTGCGCAGGATTATTTTAAACAAAACTCGATCCGAGACGTGTTCAGGCCGATGGTAACGGGAAGCTGACAGACATTTCCGGCCTTGCTCGCTGCTGTCAGACATTTCCGGCCTTGCTCGCTGCTGACAGACATTTCCGGCCTTGCTCGCTGCTGACAGACATTTCCGGCCTTGCTCGCTGCTGACAGACATTTTTGGCCTTGCTCGTGACGTGTTTATGCGTCGTCCGTTTTGAATCTGGAGAAAACTTTGCGTGTATATACGTTCTCCGGCTTGAACTGGTTAATGTAAATGTCAAACAGGTACCGGTAGGTTTGTTCCTATCTCTTGATGGGTATTGTTTGGTTATATTCTCTTAGGCCAATCTTCCGGTGTGTATGGGCAAAGCGCGTTCACGCCAGCAGTCCCTTCATGAGGGGGACTACAGCCAAGATGAGACGTCTTCAGTGGGAGACAAAGTCTTGTGTGTTCATGTGCATGGGGATGCTGCCTATGCTGCACAGGTGAGAACAATGGTTGACTCGTGTGACGCAGGTCCAACACCGTGGCACAACCAGTCTTTTGGGTTTTTGTTTATCTTTAGTTTGTTGCTGGAATTCCTGCAATAACCTTATATGCGTTAGTGTGGCTACATTTTTTAACAAGAATGACATGGCCCAGTGGGTACGGTGTTTGACTCATGTACGATGGTGCCTGGGTTCGAACCCTGCCAGGAATAATATTTGAACAGAGTAATAATTGAAAAGCATTTTGAGATCGTTGATACGATGGAAAGCGCTATATAAGTATCACCAGTATTATTAGCTTCAAGCAAACTTGAATCCTCAATCCTGATTGGTTGATCCATGGCAACAACCAGTGTGATAAGACATCATATAAGCGCTGTTTTAAATTCACTAATTGTGCAGTACGCAAAACGCAGTGCTGCACAATTCATTGGAAACTTAAAAAGCTGCGCGTTTGCCTCGGATGTGGATGTTATTGATGCGCGCATGTACTTGATTCTGGTTTTGGCTCACACCCTGGGCACACACCCTGGGGCGCACAACTTTACTGCACGTTAAGTTTGCTGGAAAAAAAATTGTTATTCTGCTCGCGTCCCATATACCAAAATATAACTTGATGTAAATCCTCTGACAAAATAACGAAAATAGTCAATAAAATTTGGTCATGGAGGATCGTATTTTACATAGATTGAGAGCTAGATAGTGTGGCTGCATTCTCCAACAATTTTAGAGTTCGCAGACAAAATATGACTTAAACATAAATGTGACACAAATTTCTGTAAAAGATGTGACTGTTATGCCAAGGTGTTGGACTAGCACCAACGGATTTGCATATTGTAGCCTTGCCCCACGAGGTCATTGTTTGTGCTTCGCACGGTTCGTCCGCATGTACATACGTGTGAGTATGATTTCATCGGACACAATCGTCAATCTAATGCCTTGACCAAGGTTATCTCCATATTGTGTCGTGCAATTCCACTGTGCTTATAAAAACTTACAAGTTGCAAGTAAATATATAAGTTACAAGTTATAATATTCCAGACAATTTTAGTCCATGAAGAGCCGCTGATATTAAGACCCAGATTCTAGTCGGAAACAAACTGATAGATATATTTTCATACATCTAATGGTCAGGCAGCCAAATTACATGTATGTTAAATTAAAATACTTATATAAAAGAATACAGTAAAATTAAAAAAATTATAGGTTTGCTTTTAAAACAGGTTTGTTTACCTTTCGTCTGTATTAATATGCCATTTGTTTACACTGTAAGCGCTTCAATGTTATTTTTGCTGAACAGGGTGTGGTCAATGAGATGCAAGTGATTGCAGAACTCCCCCATTACAACGTGGGAGGTGCCATCCACCTAGTAGTGAATAACCAGCTGGGATTCACCACTCCAGCAAATCGGGGGCGTTCCTGTACCCACTGCACCGACATTGCCAAACTGAACGGAAACTTGGTTCTTCATGTGAATGGGGACTACCCCGAGGTAATACCTGGGACCAATTTCATGGAGCTGCTAAGCAAAAAAAATGCTCGGCATGAAATTTGTCTTTGGCAAAAACATGGTAACAAACAAAATCTTCAGGTGATGTATATTGTTTGTGACTTATATTCAGTTGGTGTTTGCTTAGCATAAAAAAGGGCATGGAGTTTTGACTAGTAACCTGATTTGACTGAGCAAGATTTGTTTGTGCTTAGCAAATTATTTTGCTTAGCAGCTCTATGAAATTGGCACTGTAAATCACACACCCGGTACTCGGATCACGACATCATTTTTTCCCGTTTTTAAAACTGAAAACAAATCTCGAAAATGAGATAAATTAACGTTGAACTCATGTGATGTGAACGTCCCCATTTTGATCGGAATGTCAAGAAGATAAACAAGGACAGTGTTCTAAGGTAGGGTTCGCAGTTAACATGTTTAAAATGCTCTACATGATATAGGCTATGGTTTAAACCTGTTGTGGCAAAATACGCGATTTATTCCAGTACTTATCCAGCAGCACAGCTACCGTCCAATAACGTTAACCCTCTTTCCTCGGGCTTGGCTTATAGTCAAATCTGAAGTAAAATCGGTTTATTGTTGCTCGGCAAATTTTAAATTGAAATCTCAGATTATTGTTCTTTTAGAAAACTTTATCAGGTTATTTTTGAAGACTTTTGAAGCTCTTCTTCAAGCGATTAAAATTGACAAACTGACAAATAGTATACTGCAATGTGGAATTATTCCCTGGGCTTATTTTGTTTAATTTCAGGAAGTAGTGAAAGCAAGTCAGTTTGCCCTGGAGTACCAGCAGAAGTTCCGTCGGGATGTCTTTGTTGACCTCCAATGTTTTCGTCGTTTGGGCCACAACGAGGTAGACGATCCGTCCTTCACCCAGCCGGCCATGTACAACATCATCCGCAACAGAACCAGTGTACCCGACCTGTATATCAAAGAAGTCGCGGTAAGGCAAAAATATTAGAGAGGTATCGCACGGTGATGGAGGTCTCGAGACCTGGTCTTGGTCTCGAGACCATCTTGAGACCTTTTTTTAAATATTTTTTTGTTTTTACTCAAAACTGTTTCATCTCCATCGATGTTTGTTTTTATGAAGTCTGCCTGTTACACTATAATTTTGTATGTTGGCCATAGACTCGTTCCGGTATTTAGATTTGGTAATGACTTAACCAGTTCGCTCCATGATTATTTAATAACATTCACCGAGCTGAGGCGCGGGATTATTTTTTGCGAAACTCAATTCGAGGCGGGTTCAGGCCGATGGTATCTGGAAGCACACCCACGCATTTCCGGCCTGTTCCTGCTAATAGGCATTTCCGTCCTTGCTTGTGACGTACTTTATACATCATCCGTTTTGAATCTCGGACAATCGTTGCGTTGTATATACGTCCTCTGGCATGAACTGGTTAAAGATCGTACATTTGTATTCATTTTTTGTATCGATCTCGAAAGTTGTGGTCTCGGTCTCGATCTCGTTCTCGGACTGCAAAAGTCTCGGTCTCAAAAGTGTTGGTTTCGGCCCCGGAAGTCTTGGTCTCGATCTCAAAAGCCTTGGTCTTGGTCTCAGTCTGGAAAGCCTTGGCCTTGGTCTAGGTCTTGGTCTCGGTCTTGTAAGCCTTGCTCTTAGTCTCGGTCTCAAAAGCCTTGGTCTCGGTCTTGGTGTCAGTCTCGGTCTCGACTACAACACTGGTTTCACATGTTTACGGCTTCGGTTACGGAGTTATGATAAACGTAACAGTTAATGTCTGGGCACACATCAATTTTTGTTTCACAACCTATGACGATTTACTCACCTGAGGGCACTGGCATCCAACATGGTGATGCCCAGGAAGATAAATACTTTACTCCGTGTAACAACCGAAATGAAGATGAAGACATGATTTTCTTTAACAAATTCCAATCTACCTTCAAGGATGATAACACTAACAGTAATAATGGCAGGAAGTCAGTGTTGTAGTACTTGAGTACTACTCAACTACTCTTTTTAGAGTACTTATACTCGAATATCAAAATTAACGTACTTAAACTGACATACTTGTACAGCCAAAGTACTCGTACTTGACATGTCAAAATTGTACTCGATCATCAAGGTTCTCGTACTCGAATAGCAATACTCGATAAAATAACTTGTATAACTTGACTTACCACGGCCTTATTTTTTTTTTGCGGAGAAATTGACTTTGCGTACATCTGGACAAAAACAGTTACCCGTCTGTAATTTTTACATCATAAACCGGCTATGAAAAAATGCATCTTATTTTACGACGACCCAAGGATACATCGTAACTTATGATGTGTTTCAAATGTTTGTCAAAGGATTGTAATGTATTGAACGCAATCGCATGCTTCGTGAAAAGGATCTGTACGATGAGTTGCAAGTTTGGCGTTAATCCATTTTAAATTGCCCAAACCTAATTTGTATTAACCTTCTCGTCACTGCTTTTAGGAATCAGGGGCAGTTGATAAATCCGAGATTGACAAGGCACTAGCCCAGAACCAGGATGAGCTGAGTCGGTGTCTGAAGGAAGCCAAGACCTACGAGCCGGAGCCAACCACTCTAAGGCAGCAGTGGAGTGGCTTTGTAGAGGCACCTGCACACATCACATCATGGGATACAGGTAGCGTATTTTCTCTGTACACTGCAGCAAAGGGATTCTTAAAGCCTAATGCGCTCTTGAAAACAGATATACCCAATGATGTCAGAGAATTGTTATTTAGTCAACTAGTATACATGAAAAATCGTTTGTCCTTGACCTGTCATGGTAGTCTATTCAATAGATTATAACTTATAGATCGAAAGATGTCTAGTTTGATTCCACCAGTACCCATTTTTCTTAGTCAAATTTGTCTTAATTAACTTCAGACAGAAAAGGCACCTAAAAGATAAAGTACTGTGCAATCAGTACTTCGTTGTCTGCTATTAAAAGTGGAATCGGCGCTATTACTGAGAAACACTTTGCTGCGTGGAGTGCCGAGGTTTCGAGGTCTGGAGCATTGAATTTGTAATCTGTAGGTATAGCCTGGGACTACCGTGCGTGTGCCCTTGGGCAAGGCACCTTGTCACTCATTGCTTCTCTCCATCCAGGAGTAAATGGGTGCCTGTGAGGGCAGACTTGGTTAATTGTGGTTGAATCCATCAAGTCAAACTGCTTCAGAGTCTGTGGTCACAGAACGCAGCAGGATCCATGTCTGTCATTGTTCAATGGGGATTAGCCCTCATAGTCTTAGACTGTGGTTGATTTAACACTGTTGACAGCTAAATCCATCAAAGTGCACCATACCTTTTTACCAGATGCACTTTGCTGTGTCTGGCAGGGTTAGGGTTAATTCAATCACAAGTCGTCACATGCCAACGACTCATCTGCTTTCACAAGCGACAACAGAGTGAATCAAGTCGGGTAACTCGGCAATTCACATGTATCGTGTGAAACCGTTTTTTCTTTATTTAATACTTGTAGGTGTTGACATAGAGTTGCTGCGTTTTGTTGCTGCCAAGTCTGTTGAACTGCCAGAGGATTTTGTAAGTCAGGCAAAATAGCACCTTCATTGCACCTGTTTATTTTAGGGTTATAGAAAAGACAAACTGAAAACTGAAAAAACTAACACAAACCAATTTACAAAAGTTTCCAAACACTATTTTTTTGCTTTACCTTTTAAAAATGTATCAGAGATGAAAGTTTACAGATTTTAATCGCAAAATTATCCAACTTGTGGACATTTATTTCCAAAATCTTAATTTTTCTGTTGCCCTTGTTTTCGGCAAAGTCGTGTGTTTTAAAAAAAATTATATTTAAACAAACTTGATAAAAACAGCACCGTAGCATCTGTATTTCGAGGGGGAGTCGGGTTGGTGTAGCGGTTCTTTCCTCGCCTTCTACCACTATGACCCGGGTTCGAATCCGGCCTGGGCCAATATGTGGATTGGGTTTTCAGTCCCTGCCTGACTCCGTGGGTTTTTCCCCCAGGATATTCTTCTGGGGTTTTCCTCCCACCTCTAAAACTGTAACTTCTTCACATTAATTGTTGAATGAAATAAAAAATTGTTGAATGAAATTTGTTCCCGCCGTGAATATGGCCATTGATGCTGGTACGGCGTTAAACCCTAAAAACTCACTCACTCACTCTGTATTTCGAGTGCAATTTTAATGTGCCTTACCAGTTGTCAGTGCACAGATTATATGTTGGGCATAAGTATGCCCGGATTAGAGTTGTGTACGGCTAGAAAATGCATCAACCCATGACATGACTGAAACTTTGTACACAAGCTTCAATGCTGTTTGCACGCGAAGTAATAGTTGCGCAATTCTCAGAGTTTCAGATTTAGTGGTACAGAATGCAATGATGATCTTGAGTATGGCAAAGAGAGCATAGTGAATAAATTGTTGAAAGAAGGACAATAATGGCTTATTTGTTTGCCTACCTACTTTGAAGTGAATTTTGTTGGTTGAATAGTGTATCTGTCTTGGACTAGAGTCACTTTTTATTTTGTTATAGTCACTTTCTCTATGTACAAAGTATAAGTACAAAAAAGTGAACGTCTTTGTTGACAAGCCCCTCAATGTCGCCAAGCCCCTCATTGTCGACTCTAACCTAAATAAGCCAGTTTGGTATTTCAACTGCACATAATGAATGTGTCACGGGTCATTTGGGTCACTTATGAAAGTGCCAATTTACAATTAGAAGGCGTGTTTATCCCTAATAACTTTTGATATGGACTACTTCATCGAGATACCGAACTGGCTTAGTGAGGTTTTTTATGGAAACACTGAACAAATTTAACATCGTAAATTTTTTTGGATCTAAAAAACAGGAGGTGTTGTCTGGAAATTAGGCACAAAGTTTATTGTGCATACATATGTAACATCGATTTTTGTTCGACCTATTTTCCAGATTATTTTTTTTAGGCCTGTTTCTGCGCTGCATATAAAGCTTTTAAACACTACATCCTTAGGTCTTAGGTCAAGAGCAAACGAAGGTAAACGGCATTATCAAGAAATTTAAAAATTGTTTTTCCTTTTTTGATTCACAGACTCCCCATAACCATCTAATCAAAACATTCTTGGAGGCACGTCGGAAAAAAGTCACGCAAGGGACGGCCATAGACTGGGCTACTGCTGAGGCAATGGCGTTTGGCTCTCTGCTCTATCAGGGTTAGGCCTTTCAACATTTTGACAGAAATTTCTTTCAAATATATTACCCATGTTTTTTTTCTTTTAAAATACATTTTTTTGGGACCAACCACCCTCAATGTGGGGTTGAGTCATGTCATGCCTAGGCCACACCTTTTCTAGAATCGTTTTGGTAAAAAAGAAATTATAGCTATTCTAACCGTAGATTTCACGAAACTTGGTGAAGCTGCTCAACTTATTAAAATAATCTAAACATCTTAGACGAGGATAAAAACAGCCCGTAATTTTGAAAATAGTTTGGTCCAACTTTCTGCAGAATCATGCGGCAATTCAAAAAATTCTGTCACAAGTAAAAAAGCAATTCATTCACTTTAAACATAAAGATTTGTTTTTAATGCTTTCTTCACCAATGTCGAATTTGCTCGACCGTTTTGACCATAGTGTTTAAAAGTGGTAAAGATTAAGGGTTAATCAAAGCTTGATAAGTTGACAGGCTTGTGACAGGTTCCAAAACAATAACGATTTGCTGGTAGATCATCTTCAGTGACTTTGCCACAACTTACCCCAATTCATTGTGCAAGCTGTTGTGCCATAATTTATTGCGTGGACTATTGATCAAGTCACAGACTATCAAACTTTCTTTAAATTGTCATAACTTTTGTGAAATCGGCTGCAGACTAATTACAACTGCCTTTTATGGAATGGATTTTAAAGAGATAATTCTCACCTGTTTTGACGATAGGATTCAATGTGCGATTGAGTGGGCAAGATGTAGGCCGTGGCACCTTTAGTCATCGCCATGCCATGCTCGTAGACCAGACTACTGACAGTGCATACATCCCTCTCAACCACATTACCCCTGATCAGAAGGCATTCTACGAGGTAAATCAACCTTTCGTATGTTTCACGTGTCAATTTCCATCGTTCAATGAGAGCGCATTGGCAAACTGGTTGACTTCTGCTCTTCCTTCATAAATATGGGATCTTTGAACTTCTTTGGTGTAGAGGGGAGGGGGGGGGGAATTGGAGTCGGGATATATTTAACCAAGTTATTAAACAAAAATTCACGTCCATTCTACGAGTCTCAAGTTCACTGACGTTCACCCCTATTTTCCACTACTAACTGTGGGGTTTTACTTTTTATCAGTACTTTAGAAAGAAAATGAGACTTTTCGCCTGTTTTAACAAGATATATGCAAGTCAAAGCACACTGTTCATTCTGTAACATGGGGGGGGGGGGGGTGTCCTAAACTACACTTTCACTGATATTTAGGCCAGTATATAAATATCCTGAGCCACGCAGCGCTTTTACGCGCTTTCTACTAATATTGCTCATAACCCCTGTGGACGGTTGGCCAGATCCGTGGGTTATTAGCGCAAAAAATCATGCGCCAATCAGAGCCTCCGTTACAAACAGACCATTTCCCAAACCCTGGCTTGGATCCGTATCGGCTACAGCCTATTGCTAAACTGTATGAATGAAGCCCGAGACGAAGACAAAGCTGGGGTTCGAAAAACAGCCAAAGGCATGTGAACCAACGCGCATTTCTATGTCCATTCGCTTGGACATCTGAGGTGTTCTCACAAATGTTCATCCTCCCACGTAAAAATAAAAATTGTAGAAATTAACGTACAGAGCGTAAAATAAAGCCTTGCTATTATATATTTTACAGAAAAGAAACATAAAAGACTGAAAAGCTACGTAAACGCCAATAAAATTAAATATAGTGGTAGAAATTGTCATTTTACCAGGGTTGGACGTCCATATCATGTATTGGCCAACTTGTTTAATGATTGCTGCGAATGTCCGCAGGGTTTGAGGGCGACAATTCAAGAGCCTGTTAAATGCTGCGTGGCTCAGGATGGTATATAAATTACGATTCCGAATTGTGAGCTTGAACCAGTTCGCACTGGGATCATTTTAACATTTCCGGCCTTGCTCGTGGCGTGTTTATGCGTCATCTGTTTTGAATCTAGGGAAAACCTTCCAACAAAGTTACAACTTCCAACCAATTAGAATATTTTCATGATATTTTGGCGATTGTGTAGTGTTCCTGTTCCCTATAATGAAAAAAACGCATTAATCCGCATGTCAGCAACTGTAAAACCCAGGTAACAATGCATTTTTATGAAGAAACTGTTACAAAATTACAACAACAAATTTCTGAAAATGAAAAGAAATATGCTTTAGGTTGAAAAAGTCATTGACTCTAATCTGATCAAAACTAAAGAAGAGTCTACACTGCAAAATTGCCAATATTTTGACATTTTCTATTTTGTATGTTTGCAAATGTCAAATTTCTTTTAAGGTCGTCAACGGCCCATTATCTGAGGAAGCCATCTTAGGCTTTGAGTATGGCATGAGCATTGAGAGCCCCAACAATCTGGTCATCTGGGAGGCGCAGTTTGGTGATTTCTTCAATGGTGCACAGACTATCGTGGACACGTACGTCACAGGAGGAGAAGGTGAGAGAATTTGGGCGGGATTCTAGTGATGAAAAAAAAAAGATCTTACAAATGGCCAAGGTGTTCAAGGAACACATTTTGGCATGATGTTATTTATAATAATAATAATTCGGGGGCTATAATCATCTTTACTCGCAGCTAAGAAACTGAATTTCTAAGGACACGGCTACAACGTGGTCAAGTCGATGGCATGTAAACATCAGCCATCAACCTATGTCTGATCAAGGATCACAGCCAAAGATCAATTGATTTGCTCACAATTATTATCCCTATTCATCAGGAACGAGACCATTTTTGCAGCAGCTTTGGATTAATAGTGCATGTGGTTCCAGTGAACCCCCACTAAATGCAATGGCGAGTGGTTAACATGAGGGTGCTGTCATTGGGGGTGTGGGTTGTCATCAAGCGTGTGTGGTGTCATCAATATATGTGACCGGCTTTACAAAAAGGTGTAAAATACGAGTTATATACATGGTTGAAAAGCCGACAATGTAAGCTTTCATTTGGTATATGTGACCTAGCTGTCATCAAAAAATGAGCGTAAAGTCGGCAAAATAAAAAATTGAGATATGGGTATTTCTAAATTCTGTGGAAACAGAGCTTTCCAATGGTATATAACACTTGGAGGTTTGATACTCAATATTTGTTTTATTTTTATTTTTTAGTCTGAAGTCTTAATACAGAGATTAGGAGAAAACAGGCATTTCTTGCGAGAAATTGTGTGAAAGGCATAGAAAGGCATAGTCAAAATTGTCTCAAACTAATTTTGTTTTTATCTGATCGTCCTGAAAAAATGGGAATTGATTGTTGGGGATTTAGTCTTTAAAAAAACCATATAATCTCAAAATCGACCACCCCTTCAAATTTTGACTTTGACTGGCCGTACTAGGAAATCAGTCCGTGCGACTTTACGCTCATTTTGTGATGACAGGTCACATATAATAGAGCTCCATAACCCCTTTCGTTTTGGAGACATGACGTGTTTACATATTGATTACTTTCTTGGAGTTCAAATTACACAACTGAGAAAACAGGGTTTGAAATAGCTGGCTCTGATGTACTACAACAGAACGATGCACACAAAATGTTTCTTTAAATGAAACCTGAAACCGTAGGTATTAAATATGTCATTCATGACAAAAAATGAAAATCTCATTTTGATGAAATGTTTACCCTCTCAACCTTGAGCGGGCTATTACATGATGATGCACAGCTCGACTTAATGCACCTTTTTGTAGAGCCGGTCACATATAGGACAATTGAAACGCAGTTTTCCAAACTGACTTTTAACCAGTATACACGCAAAAAAAAGATATTTTGGATTTTGAAACGATGACGGATGAACACGTCACGAGCAACTTGGAGGGAGACCAGAAATATCTGTCAGCAACCGGCTTGCAGCGAGCAAGGCTGGGTGTGCTTACACACAAATACCGGCCTGCAAACGCCTTGGATCGATGTTTCGATTATGAGGAAAAAAAGGTCAAGGATGAATCCAAAAATGTTCAGATTGATCTGGATCCAGATCAGAAATCTTGATCACATTGAATGATTTTGTTAACATAATGTGACCTAGCACCACAAAATGGGTGAAAAGTCACAAAATAACAAAATTGACATTATCACATTTCTAGAAAGAAGAAGTCTTAAGCTTTGAAATGATGTATTGTGTTTTGCTGTAGCTTATTCCTAGGTGCCGCTATACTCTTTTGAAATTGCTGAAGTCATGCTCCCTTGCTTTGAGAAAACGGAGTTCAAAGTCTGTGAACTATATAGTATCACTCAGTGCAATTCAGCCACAAATAACACACTTTAGAGTTTTAATTGAGCTATACAATTTTGGAATATGATAAAGAAGGTTTGTTTGTATGTAAAAACGTTACTAACTCAAAACTGACCTTGAAAAATTGACGTTTCGGCCAAGTGAGACTTTCCGCTCATTTTGTGGTGCCAGGTCACAAATACAGATTGTTTGCGGATGGGGAAGAGGTCTGCGCTCTTCCAAATTTCCTTTTTCTAGTTTTTACTGTAACAAGATTTAGGAGACAGTTTTGTGATTTTGTTATCACTTTTAGTGAAGTGGCGCCTACAGAGCGGACTAGTCATGCTCCTACCCCATGGGTTTGACGGAGCCGGGCCTGAGCATTCTTCAAGTCATCTTGAACGCTTCCTCCTGCAGACAGATAGTAAGGAGGATGCCATTGATGGGGATAACGTCAATTTCATGGTGGTTCACCCGACCACGCCTGCCCAATACTTCCACCTTCTCAGGAGACAGGTAAATTATTACAGGCTCTCAAGTATTTCTACTTTTTTTCTACTTTTTCCTTAAAATTCATACTTTTTTGTCCCACAACACCAAGAATGAAATTTCATGGAAATAATACAATGAAGGGCTTTGGGTGCAGGAGTACTGCAATAGTCCTGCCGAGAGCTTAGATGTAGACAGAGCACAGGTTTAGTGAGTACAGAAGTTGAACATGATGCTGTGGACAAGGGTGAGGGTCACTGCAAACTACTCCTGAAAGCTTGCAGCGGTCATCCTGATTTTATCCCCCAAAGTCTACGTTTTGGTCTTGCTTTTTTGAAAAATGTTGATCTATTTTTTTAATTGTGTCTGCTTCAAAGTCTATTATTATTATTATTATTATTAACTTATATTGCGCAAATTCCATAAAAAGATGTTCAAATGCGCATTACAAATATACAAATTTAAAAATTACACATTAACATGACAGAAACATTAATCACATCATTTTACTCCATAATTTGCAGCAAACTAAGATGCCATAACACCCAGCATGATTTTAGTCCAACTCATCCAAAAGGACAGTATCAATAAAATGCCATAGTAAAAAGATGTGTTTTAAGTGATATTTTAAAAACAGCAAGATTTGTCGACTTCCGAATATTTAATGGTAGAGCATTCCATAATTTGGGTGCAGCATACTCAAAAGCCCTATCACCGAGCGTGATTTTAGTCTGACACACCGGGTAACTAAGGAGCGTATCATCCATGGAACTTCTAAGATTGTAATAAGAAGATGCCTTTTTTTTGATAAGTTGGCATAAGTATGCGGGAGCAAGACCATTTAAAATTTTATAAGTTATTAACAAAACTTTAAAATCGATCCTGAACCTAACCGGAAGCCAGTGTAAATCGATAAACAAGGGTGTAATGTGACAGTACTTTAAAGCATTACAAACCAATCTAGCACAGGAATTTTGAACACGTTGCAGCTGGTTAATTTAAATATCAGGCAATCCATAAAGGAGACTATTACAATAATCTAATGGGCTGGAAATGACTGAATGAATGAATTAAAGTTTCGGTGCATTGCCTGGATAGGTACTTCCTGATACGTCTAATATTATGTAAGTAATAAAAAGCAGTAGCACAAGTTTTGGTTATATGAGTAGCCATTGTCATGTTAGCATCAAACCAGGCACCGAGATTCCTTACAATGGGGGTAGTGGAAACCCTGGATGCTCCGATATTGATACCATCAATACTAACCTTAGCTAGTTGTTGATGAGTACCTAAGATAATGAATTCAGTTTTACCGTCATTTAGCATCAGCCCATTGCCAAGCATCCATTTGCGTACGACATGTATACAGCCCTCCATTGCAGAAAGTGCCGACGCCTGGTTTTACTTATTTTACTTCTGGTAATGATATTAAGGATCCCTCAACAACGCTCTCCGAACAAGATGCGGGTAGAATTGCTCACTTTGTCTGGAAAATGCTCTGCATTTGTCCAAGACATGTTCTAGACCTGTGCCTTTTTTTTTAATTTAGAATAAAAGGTGCAAGATGCAAAAAGAAGTTTGCAGTAGCACCATCTGATAAATCTTTTTTTTGGTGAGTTTGTGCGGTTCTTAAAAAAAAAATTAATACCAATACTGAAAATTTAATTGCGGGAAGATTGTGGGTAAGTTGTTCAGAATCCTGCAACTTATTCCCGATACAGTGTGCGCAACTTGTCCGGAACTCCTCCGGGATCCGAATTGAGATGAGCCCTAAATCATCTTAGGAATATTTGTGCCAATTCACAAATATTTTCATTGCTATTCTTCTCAGCTGGTGAGAAATTTCCGCAAGCCGCTGATCGTCGCTTCCCCTAAAATCTTGCTGCGGTTGCCAGAGGCGACCTCGTCTCTCGCCGAGATGGCACCGGGAACCAGCTTCCTGCCAGTCATCGGAGACACTCTACTTAACCCTAAACAGTAGGTCCACTTTGACTAAGGCTTTAGTTTAAAAAAACAGTTTCATGTCCGAACTTTTTGGGGAAAAATAGTGGTTGGCACTTTTCTTCTTCATTTTTCTCGCCCAAGATGGTGGATTTTCCAAGATGGCAGATTTTCCAAGATGGCAGACAGAGTTGTTTATCAAGTCATTGACAAGTCAGTTTACATGTCAAAGTATTAAGAAGAACAATAACAAAGGAATGCTTTTGTCAAAGTTCATATAAATAGCTTTTGAGTTGACCTAGGAGTGAATGACTTGTGACTGATTTGATTATACAACTCTGGTTACAACTTTGATGAACCACAAGGAAACTGAAGAGGTGTCAAAAATGAACAAAGAAATCGACTAGAGTGGGGCTTGAACCTTTAGTTTTTGACTAGTGCCCCTGAACAAAAGTCTTGACTAATTTGGGAAAACTGGGTTGGATAGCTGTTGGTAGAGCACTGGAACGGCAATCGTAAAGTAGCCGTTTCAAGTCCCGCTCCAGTCAATGGCTTTGTTCAATTTGTAAAAATATATTTAGATATTGCTAGTTGACCGTCATCTTTCCTTCTCTGTTTTAATGCTACATGTGATTGTGACCAGTGTTTTCTTTTCTATAGAGTTGAAAGAGTGATCTTTTGTTGCGGTAAGCACTACTATGCACTGTGCAAGCAGCGGGACCAACGACAGGCAATGCACAGCACGGCAATCGTGAGAGTGGAGGCTCTGTGTCCGTTCCCCGCAGAGGAAATCCAACAAGAACTGAACAAATATCCTAACGCTAAAGGTTTGCTTGCTGCTTGTCATTTCACAATATTGTTGCAGCTGTGTATCATCTTAAGGCCGGTTCATACTCGGCGCGAAAGCGATTTTGTGACTTTGGGGCAATTTTCTGTTCTGCGAATTTAGGGTAGCTAGAACATTTTGAGTGCCGTCTAATTTACAGAAAAAATAAAGCGTAGCGAGCGAAGCACGGCATTCTCATGGCGTCTATGCAGTTCATCAATCATCAATACTCCAAATGCGGGTCAAAACACGGGTAACTATCTAAACGAAGCAGAGATGATCGTTTTATGAAGTAAAGTGGGAAGTTGTGGATGTGCAACTATGTTTATTGTTCTCTGATCTTTTCTCAACAAATTTTTATTTAAACTTAGTTTTTTAGTGCCGGTCGGAATGGTGTTAGTTTACCTTCCGTCCCAGACTCCCGGCCGGCCAATGCGAGTGCCGGTCAGACCCGAGCGGCGCCGACCGGCATCGCAACACCCCTGTGCGAATTCTCAAAAGTTTAATACATTTCAACTTCAGCGAATTTTGTATTTACATGAATTATGAACCAGCCTGTGTGAAATACAGTGAATCTTTCAACGTAAATCCCAACTCCATCACTCACTTTAATTCACATAATGTGTCGGGACCAAATCTGTTGAAATCCACCACTGGCTCTGGTTGATTTTGACGCGCAGTGTTTTTAACTTCAACTTGGCATCTGTTCGTACTTGGCCTGTCGTCGTCAGCGCAAATGTTGGGTCTGTGGTGTTAATAGGCCGGTTAATGCTCGCGAACGCAAACACAAATTTGTGATGTCACAAGGAGTTTTCGTGCTGCGAATTCGCAACAGTTCATAAACACATTCCAACTCCGGCGAATTTACGTAGCAAATGCTTCGCGACATCAAATTCGCATCACAATCACTTTCCTGTGAAGTATCAACCAGCCCTAAATAATTGTACATGTACTTGGTGTGTAACTTCATTTATAAATTGGGTCAGTATGTCGTCTTTTTCAAAACTGGTGGATTTGGGCTAAAATTAACCCGGTCAGCAATTAAATTAAAGGTAGTATACGCTATTCGCTAACATAAAACATGAATTATTATGAAATACATGTACCTACTTGACTGCAAGTAAATAACAGTCTCAAGCATCCTGTAAAATCACAGCATCTGGTGTGTTGTGGTTTTCAAGAAAGAAGGAATTTTGTATCAATTTTCAAAAATTGCCGGCCGGCAAAAGTTGGAACCAGACTACAAGAACAGCATTTTGTTCTTGGTTTGTCCAGCATCTATAAACACAAAACTTTCAAACGGGTCAGCGCGACAATATTGACTATGAAAATTACAGCAAAAGCAAATGATGTATATTATTTTTTATGAATATATATATATATATTTGTTGTTCTTTGCTAGAGTTTATCTGGAGTCAGGAGGAACATCGCAACATGGGGGCATGGACGTTTGTGGCATCCCGCTTTGAGAATCTCGCAGGATACAAGGTAAAATAACCCCAGAATGTTTGTCTACACTCAACTTTCTACCTATGCTATGGCCCAATACACCCTCTGATTTTCTGTTTCTTCATACATTTTAGCTTCGCTATGCAGGCCGCAGGGTTCTCGGTGTCCCTGCAGTGGGCGTGGCTACGTTGCATCAGGAGGAGGTTAAGCAGGTCATGGAGGATACCTTCAGGTAACATGCTCCAAAGTTGGACGTGAACTCGAGCCAAGAATTGTCAAGTGTGGCAGGATCTACCTGATCATGAAAGACTGTTTTTCCAGCTATAATTTTACTTCGTACAGGCCAGTTTATACAAAAGCGATGCAAATTTGCGTCAAAAAGTGTTCAACTTTTGCAGCAAGACAAATTGCCCCGACGTCACAAATTAGCGTTTGCGCCGAGTATAAACCGGCCTTAATATAGTCCTTTAAAAATAAATCATGAAAAATAGAACGATTTCTGGACAACTCACTGCCAAAAAAAGAGATATGCTTGTTTCACAGAGATTTATAAACTTCTTAATTTTTTGTTCAATGTTAGACGGACAATCCTGTTCAAAGTGGGAAAAATAGACTGCTTTAAAAGCCGTAAAATATATTGTAAGAATATTTTTATTTTGTGTATGTATATTCATACGCCTAGCTTTATTGGACGAATGCAATCTATGAATACTTGAGGGGTCCCACAACATTCTTGGCTTAATGAAATAATGAAATATTTGCATATAAGACAAGAAAGAAGGCCCAAACAATTATGGAAATAAATTTGTGCACTACATGTATAAGTAATTTTTAAATTGCATTTTAAAAAATTAAGAGAATTTTGATTTTTTTTTTAAGTGGCCTTTTATATATCCTCCAATAGCCCCATGTATTGATGACGTTACGCAATGTTTACCACAGTGCATCATGGGGGAAAGTAGAGGGTCACTGACGTGGCTTGTATACAAATTTTACGTACATCTTCCCCAACTGACAGGGCTATAAACCGATCACATGTCGGAATTTTGCACATAAAAGTATAACGAGTTTTAAAGGTAGTATAAACCATTGGTCATTGCTTGAATTATCATGAATGAGTAGATTTGGGGGGGTTGTATTTATAGTAAATATTGTTTAACTGAGCTGTCCGAAGTTTTAGAATCATGGATGCCGAGAAAAGCACGAAAAACAGCGTTTTTTTTCAACCGGCATCGAGCAGTTATTCTTATGTTATCTTTGTTTTTTCATTATAAAGTTATATTTTTCGGAAGAATTACAGGATATCTAGCGCAATCATTTTGCTGGATGCCCAGAATCAACATTTACTTTCAGATGAGTATATTTCCTCATAATTCGGTAGTAAATATTTTCTAAATATCTGCAAATGGTGTATCCTACCTTTAAGTGCTAAGCATTGTACGGCGTCATCAATACATACGGCTATTGCACTACAAATTTTGAATTGTTCATATCCTATCAATATTATATATTGTGAAAGCTGATTTTTGTGAACTTTTTTTTATTCAGGTCAGATACATGTATCGAGCCATGATTTTTTTATTCAAACAAGTTTTAGATGTTTCTTGCAATGTATTATTTACATTGGCTTTGTGAGCTTCCTTATTTGCGAATTAAATTTTTAAAAACGTATGGTACACTGACTTGATCCAACTTTGAATTCTCCATATACTATTTTTCTACTGATAACCGATTTCCCGGCATTACATCAAGGCTTGCAGTAGGGGACAACTTTTTTACTACATCAAGCAACTATGAGTTTGCAATTAACCAGTTCACGCAAAATTGACACATCTCGAGTAAGGCTGGAAATGCACTTCCAGGTACCATCGGTCTGAACCTACATCTTGGATCAAGTTTCGTTAAAAATATTCCCGCCGCGAACTGTATTTTCCTGTCCATCTTTTTGTTCTTTAAATAATATTTTAATGGGGGAGTGAAATTTTAAAGAAATTGGGAAGAAACCAACTATTTTGGGTGTATCTCGTCTTGCAATGTACCGTACATCTAATCAGTTCGCGCCTGGATTACTTTTAACAAACTCAATCCGACAATCATCCCATTTACGGCCTTGCTAGCTGCGTGTTTATGCATCATTTGTTTTGAACTTAATGCTTTATAAGCCAGTTTGGTATTCTAACTGGAGATAAGCACAGCGAGTATTTCAATTGTTCTTTTGCATGAAAAAAAATTGACAAAATGCAGGTTCTCCATAGTCTTGTGTTCATTTATTTGCCGTATCAGAAGCACAAGAACTTACTTATATACATGTATTGGTCTGGTCTATAGATGATGTGCCTCTGTTTACATCTGTATTCAAATGTGCCGTCAATATGCACACGAATCATGTTTTACATAAATTTGGTCAAGAGATGACATCAGACGTCACATAATTCAAAGGCGATCTGACCTGCGACGTCAGTCTTTAAGCAAATTTTATGTAAAACACGATGGGTGCGCATCACTGCCGGGCACATTTGAATACAGATGTAAACACGTGACGTCAGAGGGCACATCGTCTATATGAATCACCTTTGGAGGCTAGTTTTATGACACCACATGTAATAAATCATTCTGTATTACATATTTCGACACCTGTGTGCTTATTTTACATTCAGTCAGTTTATTTACTTGAAGGAAAATTTACATATGGTATGCATGTAGGTAATTCACTGTATTCAATACTTGGACAATGTACATTAAAATTTACTTGAGTCAAGTATTTTGCCCTGTGTCTCCATAAAGATAAACCAGAGTCCCTTTGTCAATGCATTTGGTATCCCATGGTCACCTTAGGTCTTGACCTTTGACACTCTCCTGGCTTTCATCAGCATCTCCCACAGCATGGATCTAGTTAGAAAGAAATCGCAGATTGTTACTTTGGGGCAAATATTTGGGGGAATTATGGCTTTGATATAAGCATGTAATTTGGCACACAGTCCAAGTATGTCATGATCTAGAGAAAGATATTTGGATTCAGGGTCATTGCAGATTTAGCCTTTGAAGAAAAATAAGTAGAATAACAAGCAACGAAAGCCATTTTGAAAATTATTTACAGTGTTTTAAGTTAATAAAAACTTAAGGGTCAAGACAAGTGTCTAATATATTTATCAGAATGAATTCCATACACGGACATCACAAATTGTTCCCTACTTCGACACATCAGAAAGCAATAACATATCCTAAACAAATATCAAATTCAGCTCAGAAAATATCTTAGCATTTACTGAGAAAACCAACACTTGGATGTGTCGTAGGGTGTCCATGTATGGAATTATTTTCTATTCATCCCCTTCAGCAATGCTCCTTACAGCTTCGGCAATCTCCGGCCACATCATTGCCTTGACAACCGCGTCATTGACGGATGGAGTCATCTCCAGGTTCCAGTAAGTGAACTTGTCAAACTGATGAGTAGCTTGGAGTGTTCTGTCCTAAAAAATTGAAAACAAATAATAGGTTGTGTGGACATTCTATGAATCTGGGTCCGAAGTGTGAAATTGTTCCTGGCCCTAATTACCTTGGTACTTTGTAATTCAAGTACATGTATCATTAAAGCCCTTTGCACACGACACAAAAAAACTTGCAAGGTTTGAGAAATTTTACGAAATGCCCCTCGTGTGAAAGGTGAGAGTCATCGACATCCCTTGAGAAAATCTCTTAAACATTTAGAAATTTTATACAAGAAAATTCTTCCGCTAGCATCAAATGACAGCCCCTATGCGCATATGCACGGACACCTTTCAATCGCGACATTTGCTGCTGCACGTTCTTAACACAAAGCAGGCACGCGCTTCGGCCATTTTGTGTGCTGCTGGTACTTGTATAATGATCCATTTCATGTCCAGTAGTGTAATGGTGACCAATATAATTCGCTTGGTCGTCTCGAGGGTCGTCAGACAACTTTTGCAACTTTTTGGGCATGTAAAAGCTTGCGAATTTGTTGGCTGATTGCCAAACATCGGCGCTCATCAGTGGAGACTCGTATCTGAAAAACTAATGTACCAAATTTTTCAATCTGTAAGGGTCAGATGAAAATTTGTGACACAGAATTACCCTTTAACGACATACCTCTTCTTCCATAAATGGTCGTTGGTTCTCTTTTAGGACAAGCCCTTCAGTAGAAAAGGTAAAACAAACAAAACTATCAAGTATTATAATAATAATAATAATTGACAAATAAATCACAAGGGAAACTAACTAGGTAAATTTGCATAAATTTAAAAGGGACTTGATCCCTACAATGTCGCTTCCCAGGTTGTATTGTAAAATCAGGCATGACCCCATGCCACACAGCATTCTGGTGTTTATGACTTCTGACTAGCATTCTCGAACAAAGATACTGACAATTTGGGAGACTGCCAACATAGGCAAGATAGCTCATTTGGTAGAGCGCCAGTCCGGTATTCTGGAGGTCGCAGGTTCAAGTACTGCCTTGACGATTTCTTTGTTCACTTTGAAATAATAATAATTAGAGGCAATGGCTAAACAGGGACACCTTTCCAGAAACGCATTCACAAACTTTTCAAACTTTACTGTCACCTAACCCGTTTTTCCCTAATCCTTTTTTTTCGAAATGTAATGAGTCATCAAGGATAGACAACTTTTGCATACAAAGGGCCATGTGTGCAGACCCTTGTTGTAATAGGGCACTTAGCAGCTGTTTGTTCCATGTTTGGCTGCTTTATAGCTCAATGGTAAACCCACTGCAGGATTTTGCAGGATTCAGGCAGCGGTCACCAGTAATAAATATTTGAGGATTTGGCAGGATTCAGGTTACTTGGAGTTTTAACACTTTGGAATCGCAGGATTTTGCAGGATTCAGGTTGTGTAAGAAAAATGGGGTAGGAATTTATGGTTAACCTGTACGTAAAGTGAAAAATTCCCACATAACAATAGGTTACGACATATGCAAATTTCTACCTGTGTATCCACTTGGTACGGTCAACACCTGCCCGCATAATGTCCGCCCTCGAAATGTTGCCGATAAATCTACAATTTTCAACAACAAAAATAAAAGTAATATTGCACAGGTTAACACAAATTGTCATTAATAAAAGAGGGCAAGCATATACCTTGTGGGGCTCAAGTCATATTTTTGGGGTAGTTCCAGTTCCAGAAGTCAGGTACTAAAAACTTAATACAGTTCTGGAAGTATTTTGGGGGCAAAGGTTGGGATTGGGGGCCGGGGGGAGGGGGGGGGGGGGGGGGGGGATATATGTGACCTGTCACCACGAAATGTGAGTAAAGTCGCACAATGTGGTTTGGAGATATGGCCATCCAAAGTCAAAATTTGAAGGGGTGGTCAATTTTGAAATTGAGTAATTTTGAAAGCCCAAGTCCTGCTCTACATATTCCTGTTTTTAGGGTTCAATCAGATGATCGAAAACCTCCTAAATTACGTGATTTTGAGTAGTGTTTGCGTAGTTAGTGTTTGGATTAAAGTCCATCAGTACTGGTCTAAAATAACACGGTGATTAAATATGCAAATTAGGTCTTCGTAACTGTCCGTTTTCGAATTTTGATATTATGTTGATTATACAATAGTTCGTATGTGTGGGAAGTTTCAAGAAGAAATAATGATTAGAACATAGCCGTTGCTAATAATGCTCAACCGAACCTTACTTGTCCTGTTTGGCAATCTTTTGTGTGTTTTGTTTAGGATGTTTATAATAAAATTTTCCCACAAACATGTTTTGTGAAACCCGTGACTTTCTGGAGCGCTGTAAAATGTATTCATTGCAAAACCCTCAAGTGTTATACCATTGTTGGAAAGCTCTCTTTCTCAAGAAATTGAAAATACCAATATCTCAATTTTCAATTGTTGCGACTTTACTCTCATATTGTGGTGACAGGTCACAGGAATAAGAAGATTCCTCCATGATTGAACTGACATGACTGACTGGCCAGGGCCATTTCAATTTGAATATCGTGGTATTCAAGGCCAAAAACAATGGGAAGATACACGAGGTTCCCGGATGTCCGGTCCGACCGCGAAAATTTAGGTTAACCGAAGAGTAGACGCGTGTGCGTTGCGGCATTAGATATTCAACCAGCACGAAGCTGTTATGTAAAGGCCCACCTATCTCATTTTCCTTTTTGCGAATTGTAGTCTTGAAGAACTCAGACACTTTTGCATCTCCTGTATGTTCTACATTACAGCCTAAAAGATGAACATCTGCGGGTGACGAATCCGCAACAGACTTCTTGTCCAAGAAAAGAGACATTTTGAAGAAGCACAATCCCCTGCAACTTCACAGCAGTGCAAGTGCGTACGTACGTGCGTACGTACGTCGGCATTACAAACTGAAAAGTTCCCGCGAGCGCGAAACTTTGGCACCATACTGATTGAATCCTGAACTCAGATATAATACATTTCTAAAAAATGTATGTAGGCACCAGTCTGAACATGGTCTATTACTCGACGTCTCGACAATTGACATGCGCCCTCGATATACATACACGACTACGTACTTTATTTAGCGGCGAGTCGGCCGGTTGAGTGAACAGTAAAGTTGCGAAGTTCCAGCACTAGGTGTCGCTGCTGTTCCTTGCTCTATGGTCGCTGTCACTCTGTTTGTCCCTGGCCTTATTTGTAAATCTGTGAGTAGCCTATCTATGCCTAAGTAATTGCCATAAATTGCAGAATACCCCGCCACGCGAAAGTAGCCCCATAAATGATAAGCCGCTCATCATTTTATACTGATTCAATTCAAGTGATTGCTGGAATTCCTCTGGCAGTCCACTGCGCAATTAGTACTTCGTAGCCTTGTTGCCATTTTGTGATATGATTGGACAATAAACGACGTGTGTTTATTTGATGGTGTTTTCTTACTGTGTGCAGTGTGTGCACTATAGCACGCACGGTCGCAGCGCACCATGAGCATGGAGTCACTGACCTTATTATTACATGTATGAAGAAAAAAGTGAGAGTATTATTATATCAAGCATTTATAGGCCTAGTTGACTTGTGACCGAGTTGCTTGCTTCGATATTGAGTGTGAGTGCTTGCATGTTGTTAATCATAATGTCGATTGTCGACGCTAGTTTTTTACGTTTTTACTACCCTTTTAACCCACCACACACACAATGAAATACCTTGACTTTTGAAAGTTTTTTGATCGCACTCGACACTACGGCAGCGGCGTTCCGTAGCATAGTGAGGCTATACGCTACGGAACGCCGTACACTACGACAACGAGTGCGATCAAAAAAACTTCAAAAGTCAAGGTATTTTATTGTGTGTGTGTGGTCGGCCACTTAGCTATCAGCTGGAATACGAATGCGAATGAATGCACGCGATCCACGCGATAAGAAAACACCATCAAATAAACGTCCAAACGTTTATTGTCCAATCACAAAATGGCAACAAGGCTACGACTATTGCGCAGTGCCACACGTACAGCGGCCATCTTGAAAATGGCCGGAAGATCCGGAAAAAATTTGTTACCAATTAAAGGACAAAGACATAAAAACCGCTTTCACTTGATAATCATTTCATGCAGTACACCGGTACAACTATAATACAGGGCCACTCATACTCCACCTACATTTTAATAAACTTCTGGATTTGGTATCTTTTAAACCATCTACTTTTCTAATTTCCGACAATTTTTGTACTTTCCCCCAAATAAAAATACAAAAAAAGACCAAAATTAGCTAGGGGCCTATAAAACTAGCAATATAGAGTCATGCACAAGATTGCATACGTGACCCGCTCTGCAAAAATGAGTCGATGTCAAAAAATACAGTGTATATTTTCAGATCTGATCGATTGAAAAGATTGTTTTGATCCCTAAATTAAATTTAATACAGGTTTTGTCATTCTCATAGGCATAGCATCTGTGATGAAGCACTACAATTGTAAATCTTTATTTCTTTTCAAAGACATTTCGAATATAACTAAGAAAAAGCAAATTTCCAAAAAATGTAAAAGACAATGTATTTATACACTACAGAGATGTGCCATATATAAAATGAAAGCTTATTTCCTGCTTTTTCTGACCAACTTTAAAATTGAAAAAACAACACATCAGACTCATTTTTGCAGTTGGTCACATTATGATATGCCCAGTAGTGTACCACCAAACGCCCCAAAAGAACGATGACGCATGCTCGATGTGCAGTACCAAAGCTGCCATTGGTGGCACTATGCCATAGCAATGGAACACAATAAGTGTACAATGTATGTATTTTTACCGTCGCCAATTTTCATCTGGCAGAGTTGTATAATCGAGTCATTCATAAGTCAGTTCAAAAGTCAGTTCAGAAGTCAGTTCAGAAGTATCAAGATTCAAGAGCATATTTAATAATTAATATGTTCATTGAAATAGCTTGTGAGCTGACTACTAACCTAATGACTTGTGATCGACTTGTGCCTTGGATAGACTTGTATTCGAGTCCCTGCAAGTCTATCAAAAGACCTCCAGTCTCAAGTCAAGTCAAAGGCTAAATTTGTAGTCAAATTTACTGTTAACAAAGGTATTCTTTTGTCATTGTTCAACCACTTGCGACTGGCTTTATGAAATAATGTGCTGTGCTTATAATATATAGCGCTTTATCACAATACCCTGGTCATTGGGCCCATGAAACATTCCAAATACCATCTCAGCTCAGAGTATACAGCTCAATGTTGCAATGTTGCAATCCCAAAGATCATTATCCTCTAAAATTTTATTTGAGACTTTAAACTTGGCTGGTGAAATACTGATGAGGACCTTGTCCTTGCCTTATTAACAATTTGGACAATTTTGGTAACTAAACTAAAGAGTAACTAGAACTACGTCTGTTCAAGGAACAGAACATAGGGCTTTTTCGCTTTCGCATTTTTTTAGGGTATTTGTTTTCAAAAAAAACGAATTTAAGTTAATTTAAACAGATTAAAATAAATTCAAACTGATTAAAACGATGACGTCACACGTTTCTGAACTTTTTGTGCAACTATCTATCACCTAACAACACAAAATGAGTTGTTATGTTTCTTTGCTGAGATATGCCTTCAACGTCTAAAAACGTAATAATTCAAATATAATCCTAATATGACGTAACATTTGTCAACATGACGCTAGAGGGCGCTTTAACATTTGATGAAGTCACTGTTAACATTTTTGTTACTTACAATCTAGCCAGCTCCTAACATCGTTGAAAGTAAGTTCACATCGTTTTTTACTTTTAAATTATAAGGAACTTCCGGTTTGGACCGTAAGGAAGTGTCAGGTCATTTTGCATGTAATACAAATTATGAAGACCATGGATTAATCTATCAATCCCCCTAAAAATCTAAATCAGATCTCTCACAGTTGATTTTATATTGATTTTCAAAGATTAAATTTAGAAATATTTGGTTGCTTGTAATCTGACACTTGATGACGTCATCGTGACGTAATTAACAGAAAGCTCGAGAGCTGTCTTAACTTTGCTATTTAAAGCAAAAATCTGGATTATATCTATCGCGGTTGATTTTTAAGCGACGTTTTAAGGTTTTAAGGTCTTTTCATTGTAACTTTCGGTTTGGTGACGTCATCACTAAATCTCTTTCTCAATATGTTGTTAGCACGAAGCTGATTATATACACCGGTTATAAAGTGATTTCAGCAAACTTCGCCACACACATCAACAGATTATTCATTTTAACCATTTTTCAACCTGCCGCTAGAGGGCGTTATAACGTGTTATGACGTCGCCGGTAATTATTTTGAAAAGTTTATTCTAGCCAGACACTAACATCGTTGAAAGTATGTTCATATCATTTTTCAGTTTTAAATTATAAGGCACTTCCGGTTTGGACCGGAAGGAAGGGTCACGTGATTTCACGCACATGAGTTGAAATGAAGATCTTTAATTATTCTATCTATCGAGAGCTGTCTTAACTTTGCTATTTAAAGCAAAAATCTGGATTATATCTATCGCGGTTGATTTTTAAGCGACGTTTTAATGTTTTAAGGTCTTTTCATTGTAACTTCCGGTTTGGTGACGTCATCAATAAATCTCTTTCTCAATATGTTCTTAGCACGAAGCTGATTATATACACCGGTTATAAAGTGATTTCAGCAAATTTCGCTACACACATCAACAGATTATTCATTTTAACCATTTTTCAACCTGCCGCTAGAGGGCGCTATAACGTGTTAAGACGTCGCCGGTAATGTTTTTGAAAAGTTTATTCTAGCCAGACACTAACATCGTTGAAAGTATGTTCATATCATTTTTCAGTTTTAAATTATAAGGCACTTCCGGTTTGGACCGGAAGGAAGGGTCACGTGATTTCACGCACATGAGTTGAAATGAAGATCTTTAATTATTCTATCTATCGAGAGCTGTCTTAACTTTGCTATTTAAAGCAAAAATCTGGATTATATCTATCGCGGTTGATTTTTAAGCGACGTTTTAATGTTTTAAGGTCTTTTCATTGTAACTTCCGGTTTGGTGACGTCATCAATAAATCTCTTTCTCAATATGTTCTTAGCACGAAGCTGATTATATACACCGGTTATAAAGTGATTTCAGCAAATTTCGCTACACACATCAACAGATTATTCATTTTAACCATTTTTCAACCTGCCGCTAGAGGGCGCTATAACGTGTTATGACGTCGCCGGTAATGTTTTTGAAAAATGCAATCTAGCCAGACACTAACATCGTTAAAAGTAAGTTTATATCATTTATCACTTTTAAATTATAAGGCACTTCCGGTTTAGACCGGAAGGAAGGGTCACGTGATTTTACGCACATGGGATAAAATGAAGATCCTGGATTATTCTATCTGTTGCCACAAAAATCAAGTTTCGGTCTTTTGCGGTTGATTTGTTATTGATTTTCAAAGATTAAATCAATTGCACCTTTAAGATGACGTCACGTGACCCCTGATGACGTCACCATGTCGTATGTCGGCTAGGCACGAGCTTACTATAGGGTCTTCACTTGGGTTAAGTTTTATGGAAATACGACTTTGTTCTCTGGTAAAAGTACTTGTGCAAAAAAACGTGTACAAAGTCTATGGGGTTTAGGTTACTAAAAGAAAAAAAAAGAAGAAGAAAAAAGAAAAAAAAAATCAGAACAAAAACAAAGGCTTTTTCGCAAAATTTGCGAAAAAGCCAATAACTTACAGTTTGCCTGTTTTTGGGGTGTTTTTTTTGCATATTTGTTAGCACACAAGGGTCTAAACCTTGTGTGGGCATTCCTTTGAATTCGTGTACATGTAGTTAATCTTCCATCAAATTTCACCAAAATACAAATTTTACTGACGCTATAAAACAAATTTTCAACCCACATTTGTGATTGTGATCCTCTTCTTTTTTAAAATTATAACCCTTACCCAAATTTACCTCTAGAACTCTTTTTTTTTAAAGGAAGAAACCTTGAGATTGTATTCGCATCGCATTCAAATACTGAACGTAGAACAATAGAGGACAATGGGGTCCAAGGTTGACAGAAAGTCCACAATTGAAAACGTGTACAAAACCCTATAGAAGGCCTTCCAAAAAAGTACAAACAAAAGAGGGACAATAGTGGGTCCACAATGGAAGGTGTTTATACACACATGTGTTGATGCGTTTGTTTATGGTGTAAATGGAGGACACATACCTGGCGACACGAAGGTGATTGAGATTCGTGTACAAAACCAATGAGAGCCGTCGGAAAAAGTTAGAGTACAAACAAAGTGAATTTTGGAGAGGAACAAAGGAAACTCCTCGATTTACACCATAAACAAACGTACATGCACGTGTGTGTCCATACAAGGTTGTTGGTCTATTGCTTTTGTTGTGCAGGCCGAAAAGAAGATTTGTACAAGATTTTGTATTTCTGTCTCACAACAATTTAAATATTTTGAATTGAACATTTTACAGGCCGTAAACAACACAACCAAAAGCATGCCTTCGATGTGGCAAAACCTGCGAGGGCGTTTCGACCGCAGAAGGAACCCCGTATGGGGTAGGAGAATGTCGTTACTGTATGGCATGGGGGTCTGGACAATGCTGGGAGTCTTGTTTGTCAAGTGGGTAAAACATGCTGACAGTTTCGGAGCTACCCAGCTTGGATTATCACAGGAATCCTTCCAGGAATTGTCGGAGGAAGAGAGAAATCAGCTCATCAAGAACAAGAAATTGGCCACTATTAAAAGTGAATATTATTTGCGCCTTACAATTTTCTGTTGGTGGGGGTGTTACAGGTTAACCTAAGTAAGATCCCTCCCCCAAAAAACAAATTTTAGTTTTAGGTCAAATTGCTAATCTCATTTTGTAGTATAACCATAAAGGAATCTTATTCCTCCATGGTATAACATTGCTTCCAGGATCCATATAACCCCGCTTCACCGTTGGAATCCCTCAGTCTCCCGACGACCAGCAGAGCACACTGTCAAAAATGTTGAGTTCCCTACAGCTCTTTTCGGAAGCCGAATCTCACTTAAGAGATGTGTGCTTCAGGGTGTTTACAGCAAACTACTTATCTTGGTACCACATTTGTCCACAAAATTATATTCTGGATTACCAAAAAGACAAATATAATCGAAAAATTACAAAATGTCTCTACCTTTCGATAGAACCAGTAACTTGGCTGCAAGTACATGTGAATGTACTCTTTTTGTGTGGATTTTGACTGGTCAGTTGAACTACATGTAGAGCCCCAGCGAATAGCACCCTGATGAAACACAAGTTTGCAAAAACATCCAGCTCGAAAATATTCCAAAATCATGGCCAAAACCGAGTCAATGGCTACGGCCTGAAATTACACACAAGTCTATGGGAAGTGGCTGCATTCACTTCACATAGACTTGTTTGATTGCAAGTGGTAGCCAAGTAATGTAGACACAGCCATCGTCGTGTGTTGACACAAATGCAGCTTTTAAAGTCTAGTACCTGTTCTAATGTGTGGTCATTTAAAGTTTTTTTTTTTTCTTTTTTTCAGGACAAGAAGAGCTGGCTGAGCACGTTGCCGAAAATGCCTACAAACCAGTGGATTTCATGGGATGAAATTCATGAAATTCATCAAATAGGAATAACGGACAAGGCTCACTTGGCTAGAATATGAGGTCAAACCAACAAAAGAATGGAATAAAACGGGATTTGAACCTGCAGGCTGCAGAATTCTGTACTAGTGCTGTACCAACCAGAACTGTCCAGAAAATGTGTACGGTGGATTTTCACTGGGTGAATTTCTGGAGAGAGAAACGGACAAGACTAAGGCCGTGTCCAAAACAGGATTGTTGTTGTTGTAGGTTAGGTTGGCACTACCGGCATACTACGTGCCCTTTGTGCCATGAAATTCAAACAGAGCCTGATAGAGAATGCATGGAACTTATACAAACGGGGGCAATGCATACAAGCAGGGAGGCAGCCAATGATTGACCAAGCACAATGAACCCAAGTTTGTGATGACTCTGCGAGACTGGATATCTTGTACCAACATTCTGAAACAGGATTCCAGAGCTACGGCTGCGTCTATTGTCAACCTGCTCACGTGTAACGGACGAAAACCTAGACGATAGCCCTAAACAAGAGATTAGGATCAGCGCAATTTTTCTAAAATGATTACGAGGTAGAGCAAAGATTCTGAATCGAACGGGATATGAACCTGCAAACTGAAGAGCGATGTACCAGTGCTGTACTAACCAGCAGTGTTTTCTCTGCCCATTCCTTGGCCCACACTAGGTTGCCCACCTCACTACTTTAGTGACCACCTCTATCATTTTTGCCAATATTACCACCTCGCTGTAAAGATTTTTAATACAAGCAAATTCTAATCAAAAAATGTAAATTTTGTGTAATTTCTGATCGTTTTTCTTGACCTGCATGTATCAATTTGGATTTCTAGATAGAATCATTGCGCACTTCTGTGAGCACAGCATTTTTTTCAGTTTACAGACTGCGTCAATTTTGTTTCATTAATCAATTTGAATATTTACCACCTCGCTCAGTTCAATAACCAGGGGAAACACTGCTAACCAGAACTGCCATACTGTTGTAGATCGTCAACCATTTTGAGATGAGATTATTCCTTGGAGAGTTGCGATATGCAATAGACTACACGCCCTTAACCCTTTGACGCCAGGAAGCGGATATGGCTGTGGCAAGCTGATCCATCTAGAATGCTGATGTCAGCTGTGCTACTCTGTAGAACATGGCCTGTGTGGCAGATGCATTCATTGTGCAGCGCAGCTACTGGGCAAAGGCTGCTGTGCAGTCATGCGTATAATCCAGTGTAGTGAGAAATTGTGATACCGCCATCAATGGGTTTTAGTTGCATACCCCATGTTCTTCAGAAATTGAATTTTTCTTCTGGCAAACTTTTAATTTGTGTGTTAATATACACTTTTGAATGATGCATCAAGTTACAAAAATAAGGTTGTGTTTATACTTGACAATTTTGAATTAATAGCTGCCAGACTACGTTCTGGAAGGGTGGGCTGGTTCCTGTCCCATAAACAGTATTGATAATGTATGAACAGGGAGCCAGTCTGCTTGCAAAGCAGATCTAGTGGTGCCCACAGTAAAAATCAATTTTCACTGGATTGCTGGCTTACAAAAAGAAAGTTTCTTTGGAATAAAACAGTTTGTTGAAAATAACACGAGGATGCCATCTTAAACATCAGCTGTCTTTAATTAAGGGAATCCGAAAGAGTCTCAACCTTTTCCTCTTCACTACCCATCCGAGTGTATTTCACTGAAATACAAAGATGACTAATTTAATAAAAAAGGTGGGGCGGGGCAAGTAGGGAGGGGGTTGTTTAGGGTTTGTTTAGTTTATAAACTAAAAATGTACAGTGATTCAAGACTCAAGTTTTGCATTACTGCACATTTATGGAAAATCATGTGCACAATGATACCATTGTGATATTTAGCCCAGCAAACAAAAACAGGGGAAAATGAGGTTTTCGTATATTGGGCTGTCAAGTAGGTCTAGGGTTGCCTGAACGTGGGAGACTTTAATAAGTTCAAGAAAATTCCAAAAATTATCGGTAAGAATACATTTTGACGTTGACATTATTGTAAGCAACAATAATCTTTTATTTTGGGGATTCCTTGAATTTGTTCAGGTTTCCTACGTTAGGCAACCCTTCACGTACTTTTTACGAACACCTCGTTTTCCCCTGTTTTTGTTTGCTGGGCTAAATATCACAATGGTATCATTGTGCACATGATTTTTCATAAGGTTTTAATATGGTAACTGTGCCAGTAATCAACTTGGTTAATCTGAAGCTCATCAATACTGACTACTTGATGATATCTGGAGACAAGGTAAATGCGCGCAAATTATAGGGTATAATTGTAGTCATTTTAGATCATTACTATGTTCTCATAATTATTCAGTCACTTGTATGCTTTAGAAATTGTTATTGAAGTAAGGATGTGTAAGTAGAATCACCAAAAAAAACTTTTCAAAAAAAAATATATATATATATATACGCAAATATGGGAATAAATATATTACATGGCAGGGATTAACGATTTATGCAAATTAATCATATTCCACCACTTGGATTTGTTAAGAGTTTTAGTATGTCATTCTAGGGACCTTATAGAAATGCATTCTGGTGAAAAAAATTATGTTGCAATTTGTCCGAGGTCAACAATACAAAATTAGGTATTTTTCCTGTACTAGTTTAACTGGAAAGCATTTAGCTTCTACTTTATGGTAAAACATGATTAATAGCCATAAATTGAAAAATCTTTGTCATTGCTCTGGCTTTTTTCACCATTTTTAGACAATATATAGACAATATGGGGCGGGGGATTAATCCTTGCTAATCGCTCTGTATCTGGCTTTCTTTACATGGCCTATTATGTCAAATCTTCAGGGACAGTTTTGTCTTGTTTTTAATCACTTGATCATTTTATGAATTATTTTGGAGGAATCTGCTAACGCACTCCCCTCCTCTCCTTGACCCTCCTTTTAACATCTGCTATAGCGCCCTCTATTGGCCATATTTCTTACTGTTCTTTAATGCTCGAGTTTATCTCATATCATGGAGGAATAACAACTCTCATTCTTCATACTAAAATTACTAAACACTACCACAAAAATTAAACTGTGGACGAGCACGGGATTTGTAAACACAAGCATTGTGATCTCCACATGCAGTCATCAAGTGAGCTATTAAATTGCAATCCGCAACGACGGGGAATGTTGTTGTTGGACATTTTTATCTGCACATGTACATTCGCTACACGTAATTAACGTCCGCACAGTCGATCAACACGACGTCATCATCAAGTCAACTACATCATTACTACTAGTGCACTAAAAATGTAGGGCACAAATTCGGACAGGTCAGTTAAACCATAGAGCAAGGAACGATATTAACTATAAAATACAACAAAATCCACCTATTCCTGATAATTAAAACAGACTATGTTCATTCCTTTTATTAGGAACATCAAATCCATTTGAAGAATTACTTAGCTTTGCTGTAGATCTCTAAATTGTTCAAAATCCTTTTGAACCTTTCGAGTTCTGTTTGAATTTTTGGGAGGGTAATTATATTGTAAGACCAAGATTTATATCCTTAATTATAGATTTATATTTGCATCCTCCAAAATCAAATAACACTTTTTGCCATTCATCCTTAATCCTCCCAAATACTTCAAAACTGCAAGGAGGAGGAAGATTGATGAGGAGGGCTAAGATTTTAATTTAAAAAAATATAAAATTCTGACAATTTTTCGGCTCTTGCAGGGCGGGATCATCTGTGCGCAATTTAAGTAAAATGCCGGTAGGATACACCGTTTGCAGATTTACTTTTTTGTAAGTAAATTATGAGTTTAGGCAACCAGCAAAATGATTGTGCTAGATATTCTGTAAATGTTCCGAACAACTGCCGATGCCGGTTGAAAACGAATGCCGTTTTTCTTGGCATCCATGTTTGTAAATCTTCGGACAGGTCAGTTGTATTTACTATAAAATACAACCCTCAAAAACCACCCATTCTTGAAAATTTAAATAATTACTAATAATGGTGTATCCTACATTTATAGCTTTAAAACAAACAAAAAATTTATTTTGAAAGAAAAAAGTGCAACTGTAACCAAGATCACAATTCATTTCAAGGACTTATTCTTATCTTTGTCTTTACTCTTTTAGGCCAAATAAAAAACAAACATGTTTAGCGTCACCGCCCGCTCCCTTTTTAGAGGCCGCCTATTTTTCCTTTCTTTTTTAAATTAAAAATTAATTAAAAAAAATTAAAAGATGATAAAATTGTAGGATCGTATTTTAGACTTTAGCATCACTGTATACAAGCTGTGGAAATATATTTTTTTCTAATGGGAAGGCTAGGGTGTGACGTGTATGGTGCGTACATGATCAACCCACATGAATTTTGATTTTTAATCGTGGGTGAGCCATGTTTTAATTTCAAATAAGAAGATAGGGTGTAACATATGTTCACTACATGACTCGCATTAAAATGTGTCAGGTGGCCATTTAAAACAAAAATGTGGAAAAAACGGGCCTCTTCTTTCCTTTAAAAAAAAGGCATGACGCTAAACATGTTTTTTTATTTTTGCCTTATGTAATAGTTGTATGTGATTTAATTGAGCATTTTCTTAATTTCTACTGTGTTTAATTAATGCACTTTAATACCGGTCCATGTAGTTTTTAATATTCTTTTTCATATGCAATATAGCCCGCAGCTAAAAGGTCTCTCTTTTTTATCGTGACACAGTTTAAACATTGGAGGTTTTGTACGAGTAAAATACATTTTGCCATATTCTTGCATTTATAAACTATAGGCTCTTGAAAAACTTAGAAGACTGCAACCACACCCTGAGAGCCTAATGGAGGAAAAGTTTCAAAAACTTCTAACTGTACTAGCGTCATCATCTGGGCAGAGAATGAATGCAGACAACTTGAACAAAGGTATGTACACTGTACATGTATGTACCACACTGATGCCTCACTAATCTTAAAGGGACTAATTAATATACCTTTTGCAACTGTCCAAAAAGCAACCAACTAAAATATTGCTTACTTGTTATAAAGATATTAACTACACTAAACTCCCTTTGAAATTATTTCGTCTGGCGTGTAATTTTGAAGGAATTCTTTATGCAAAAATCCGAAAAATGCTTCTCAGAGAGGCATTTTAGAAATTTTCATTGAGAAGTTGGTTCAAAATTAAGATCTTAGAATATTATTTTCTCGGAATAAAATTTATACAAGATGATTCACATAGCTAAAACAGGTTAGTTGTTAAGCACCATTTTCTTAGATTTTGAAGATATTTGCTGCTTCCAACATAAAAAATGCACAATTGACAAAATAGTTTGCAAAAAAGGTTTGCATGAAAAAAAGGCAATAAGATATTAAGTAGTTTGCGGTAACACCATATGGTAATACTCTTTATGGAGATGTGTGGTTCTGAGTTCCATGCGGTTCTTTTTTTATTTGCTTACTATTACTTTAAAGCTATAGTACATGTAGATCATTTGTCAGTTGTGCAATGTTATCGTTTGAAGCAGCAAAAGTGCTCAAAAATCTATAAAGTTTTACATCGCCGTCCGTCCCGATTTTTAGCGCCGTCCCGATATTTTTTTATATTTTATATTTTTTCTAAAACTGTGTTTTTTCTACTTCTGTGCATGCAATTGATGGTCTAAGATCGTCGATAACAACTGCGCGCGCCATGCAGTGCTTGTAGGGAGATGTACGCGATCGCTTCATCAAAACCCGCCTTCAGAAAAGTCGCATCACGTGGCTGACGGCATGCAATAGCGCGCTCTGCAAAGATCGTCAGTCAACAGGGCAAGTCGCTGCACGCTGGACAGGTGGCTAACGCAGATGTACTATGTAGGCCCTATTCCTTCCACTATGACTATCATTCCAATGTGTTCAAGCCACACTGTATTGATACTATTAAATAAACAATGAACAGTAAACGATCGCTACGTATAATTTGGACACCTTGGATATGAAGGAAAGTAAAAAACTAAAAATATAAAATATAAAATATAAATTCCCCTCCCCGCCAATTTTTTTTAAATCTCAGCGATGTAAAACTTTTTATTAATTTTAAATGGCGTAAGAACTGCATTTGACAAGTAACTTGATGAAGTTTTATCTCTGTAAATGCTGTTTAAAAAACAATATTCTAAGAGTTCAATTTTAATTCAGTATTTGCCGAGTCACAATTTGACTTGTGGCCACAAACAAGCTGAAAAGAAACTTTTGAGATTTAAATTTTAGTGTAGGTTTCTTTTTAAAAAAAATTGTTATCTGGTACGCGGTTCCCAAACAACGCGTAAATGCACACTCCTAGCGAAACGTCTACGCGTGTGTCGCGCACTGAACCAACCAATACATGTATGATTGTTTTTGTCTGTCTCTGAACAGTGTCCAGCTTGCTAGATTCCAGTGACCTTGTCAAGAGATTCATAAGCAGCAACTTTCATCAAATCCTCGCCTCTGTTGCTGTAACTCTATCCTGCGAGATAACGACACAGAGCAAGCCGGACACAGGCTGCATTCAGCCCAGCAGAGTACCAGCTAAAGATGCGTGTTACCAAGCAGCAAAGGTAATGAATACGTGTTTATATTAGGCTGCCATCAAACAACATTGCCAGAGTCCATCAAGTCCATAACAAAGGGACAGTATACGGTACCTTTTGTAACGATCCAAAAAGTAACAAACCAAATTATTGTTCAATGTTTAATGAATCTATTTCTTGTGGCCTGCATTCATTTTGAAGAAAATACTAAGTACAAAAATGCGTCTCAGAGATGCCTTTTTTCAAATGTTCATTTGTAGTTTGTTTATAAAATCAAAATTTCAGAATATTATTATCTCGGAACATATCATTCACAGAGCTAAAACTTTGTCAGGTCAGTTGTCAAGTAATATTTGTAGGATTTTAAGAACTTTCGCTAATTTAAATGATAAAAATCCCTACTGAAAAATGGTATATACTATGACTCTAACGTTCCAGGTTGGACAAGTACTTTGCAAGGCATAATTTAAATTTGGGACAGTCTTTAACCTCTTCTGTACATTTTTGTCATGAAATATATGCCTTTCCGAAATAGAAACCAGGCATGACATAGTCATTAGTTTACTAAGGATCATTACTCAAACAGTTCTGACTCTTGTTTCAATTTTTTTTAAAGTCTGCATTGTAGCTGGTAAAGGAATGTCTGGGTAAAACCTTTGAAATTTGCGTGCTTAAAGGTTCTAATGTCATATAATGTACTTGACATAGAGCAAGATAAGAGCTTTTTATTTGTTATTTAGATCTGAGCCTGTAGAGGCAATATTTGTGCTGGTCACAGCCTGATTCTAATTACTGCACATTTTTTTTGAAAAGGTGTTTCTGCAAATGTGCCAGCATGGCCAGGATGACCTCAGACCGTTACTATGGGAACCAAGTAACGGTTGTCACGAGAACCTGTATCGGACTATTACAGGCTTGCTCACTCTGTTGGAGGATCAGGTATAAACGTAAAAATAAGTTTATAGTTCTTAGTCTATTTACCCTAACCTCCCTGAATCTATCAAAATCCACACCCCTGTTTTGGTGAATTCAGCCGATTCAGGATACCTCCATCTTGAAAACTGGGGGATTTTGATGGATAGAGGATTGTAAGGCTAGCGGTACTGCAGGACTTTGATGGATTTAGGATGCCTCCTTTATTGAGCAGTTACCAACACCATTTTGGCAGATGCAGGATAATTTCTAGTAACGAAACCCGAGAGGGTTAGTGTTAACAAATTTTAAAAGGGAGAAAAAAACCCTAATGGTTCACACACACACACACACATACAGCTTTACCTTACATACGCACTGTGGACATTCCTTTGTCTTCGTGTAGTTAACAAACTTTGACTAAATACTCATTTTTCTCGCTTCCCCAAAACAAATGGGCCTCTCAGCTGTCCATTCTATCTTTTCTATATATAACCCTAACCCGTTTTTCCTCTAGCGCTCTTTTTCGGAAACTGAAAAACGGATTGTGGACCTGTGCAAGTCCACACACCGTAACCTCTTCCCGCATCGTGTGGACCTATATTGTTCGGAGGTCCACAGTGCGTATGCAAGACTAACTCAGTCGTGAACCACATAACAACCGAGGATCGATATTGTGTTTTCCTTTCTTTACTATACCCTAACCCCATTACTTAGCGCTTGCCCCAACGATCGAGGACCGAATTCGGACAAGCAAACCGTCTTTCGAGGATCCTTTGTTCCCTTTGTTCCCTTTGTTCCCTTTGTTCTCTTTGTTCTCTTTTGTGTTTCGATCGTAATACGATACAAGAACAAAACCGCGCATATGGAGACTTGTGGGGAAGACCTTTGTTACCCTCTTTTTTTTTCTTTTGTATTCCTTTGTCCTATTGTAATATTTAACGCTATGGCGTTTCCACTCTGGGGTAAATAGATTTCTAAGGATTTTCGCTCTGGGGTAAATTTATCCTATTGTCATATTTTGTTACCTTTCCCATAGGGCTGCGTGTATACGAGCACACAGTCATTTATTGATCGGCAATCGTGGACGGGGCATTGTCCGACCGTCTTCCCTCTTTTGTTTGTACTTTTTTGGATGATCGCCATAGGATTTGTACATGAGTTGAGATCGTGGACGTTGTGTCAATCGTGGACCCATTGTTTGCCTCCCAATTCTTTTGTCTGACGACCACGATTGCTGGTCAATACAAACACACACACACACACCCAAGTGTGTAAAGGCCTTCGATCGTGGACGGGGTATTGTCCGACCGTCTTCCCTCTTTTGTTTATACTCTAACGTTTTTTGATGATCGCCATAGGATTTGTACACGGGAAAAGATCGTGGACGTTTTGTCAATCGTGGACCCATTGTTTGACTCCCAATTCTTTTGTCCGACGACCACGATTGCCGGTCAATACAAACGCACACACACACAGCTTTACCTTACATACGCACTATGGACATTCCTTTGTATTCGTGTAGTTAACCAGTTCGCGCCGGGATTATTTTTACATCGCCGAGCCGACGGGCGGGATTATTTTTAACGAAACTCGATCCGAAGCGTGTTCAGGCCGATAGTGCTGGGTAGCACACCCACGCATTTCCGGCCTTGCGCGCTGCTGACATACATTTCCGAACTTGAACTTGGCGTATTTATTCGTCATCCGTTTTGAATTTGGGGAAATTTTTGCGTTTATATTCGTCATCCGGCGCGAACTGGTTAACAAACTTTGACTAAATACTCATTTTTCTCGCTTCCCCAAAACAAATTTACCCTCAAATTAGGATTATGGGCCTCTCAGCTGTCCCTTCTATCTTTTCTATATATAACCCTAACCCGTTTTTCCTCTAGCGCTCTTTTTCGGAAACTGAAAAACGGATTGTGGACGTGTGCAAGTCCACACACCGTAACCTCTTCCCGCATCGTGTGGACCTATATTGTTCGGAGGTCCACAGTGCGTATGCAAGACTAACTCACAAATTCTATAAGCCATGAATGGCATAAAAAAGGAAAAACACAAACCAACAGTCAAAACTCGAGACTTTTCTTTGAAATGCTTCACCATTCTGTGTGTTATTGTAATTCTTCAGCGGTTTTCCAAAGACTGTGGTTTGATGGCGGGTAGTTCCCTAGCCATGATGTTGAACTCTGCCCCTCACCCTAGGCAAGCAGCAGAGGCTATAGCCAACCTACTGGACAGATATTCAACACAAAGTAAGCCATTATTTGCTAACTACATTAGTTTTGGCAGGATTAGTGGGAACATTAGCAACTGGTTGTTTGACTTTGTTTAACTGGCTAAAAGCCTACAGAAAGACATGAGACTGGAACTCGGGGAAGTGTAGGCATTTATTCGTGGGTGAATTCATGGCCGAAAGCACCAGTTGCTGGATCAGTGCTGTGCTGTATGTTTGTATGTTGGAGTTTGAAGGAGTTTTTTTTCTTCACGTAATCAGTACAGGAATTATATTGTAGATTTATATTGTATATTACAGTGTTCTACTTTTGCTCTGGTTTATTGAGACTTGAGACAACTCACAAGTATGTGTATTACATACGGCCAAACCTGGGCCAAGTTCATGTACAAATGGGGCAAAGTTATAGCGCCAGTAATGCGGGGCGAAGTGGTTCAAACTCACGTGGTGATTTACAAAAGTTCAGTACATTATCACTCACAAAAGTCTGTGAAGGTACTGGAAAATATCCGCAGGAAGCGTCTTGCTGGTGATTAAACACTAATACTAAATAATAGTGGTGATTTGAGCTTGTAACTTTCAAGCATAAATAGCGAAAATACACTACAAAAACTGAGTTTGTGGTGGCAATTTCACAAACGAACTATACACAAAAAGAAAGTGCAAGAACTGACCTTTGCACTCACGCATGTACCAATTGCGTTAAAGGCGCAGTCCTAAACCTAAAGGGCACGCTACAATATCATATTTATTGGATATATTTTATATGTATCATAGGTTTTGCCTTTTTTGTTATGTTCAGTAAGGAGCATAAGCCTTTATTTTATTTATTTTTTATTTTTTTATTTTTATTTTCGTCCTTTTGGCGAGTACTTAAATAGGTAATAACAGTGCGAGAACCCGGTTGTTACTGCGTGGTAATGACCGGGTTGGGGGATGACCGCTGGTAATGGATCGAGCCGAAGGCGAGGTCCATTACCAGCGGTCATCCCCCAACCCGGTCATTACCACGCAGTAACAACCGGGTTCTCGCACTGTTATTACCTTTAATAAATACCTTTTTAACGAGAAAAATGGTGAAAATACTCCGAATTTCGCGACTTCGCGGCTCCTTTTACGCCGTTTTACAAACGCAGCTTCGTTTTCGTATTTTGGCTTTGTTCATGTAGTTTAGCAGTGGTACAGTTGTTTTCCTAGTTCCGGATTTTTTCTAGTTCCAGATCGCTTCAAATAAAAACCTACCTTGTTATGGCTTGGTCTCCAATACTATTTGTTTAGATGAAGTGCATTTTGAAAAGAAACATACAAGCTTCTTGATACATAAGTAAAAATAAGTCGAAGTAAAAGTCTCAAATCTGCCAAAGACTGAACGTTCATTTTTTTTTTCTAGTTCCGGATCGCCCGTAAAATACATGCATCAACAGCACGCGCGCAAGCGATTTCATATGACGTGTTCTAATGGACCATGGAGAAATGTCTCCATGGTGGGACAAAGTTTATCGGATCGTTGCCGCGCGCAACACACGTACACGGACAAAACATTTCAAAGCATTTCTTTGCAAGTCCTTTTTTAAAACTTTATTGGAAGTTAAAGTATTTGACATTTATTTTAAACTGTATTTATATAAATTAATGAATACTTTATCAGAAATATAGGCTTGATTCGGGTTGGTTCTAGCGTGATAATTGTTCATGTACGTACATGTACGAAGCAGTTTTTTTACTCGATCCGGAATTGGTTAAACTGATCCACAACTAGAAAAAGGGATGTCGGTATATTTGACGTCGTACAGTATGTATTTTAAAATAAAGAAGAGCATAAATATCGAAACAAAAACTGTAGTTTCTCCATCACTCAAGGTAAACTACTAAACCTATTTCATTTAAATTTCGAGGATTAGACTTGCCGAAAACAGCCTGAATATTTTTTGCGATCCGGAACTAGAAAAACGTCTGTAATGTGGCCCGAGTGCAGCCCAAAGCCGGGGTTTAGAAAACGGCCCTTGGAAAACCCATGATGTTACTACATATAATGACCGGCACGTGATCGAGTCTCGGCCAATCAGAAGCCTTCAACTCTCCTAGGTATTTATTAAATAGAAAATAATATTACCGTAACTTGTTCTGGCTTTTTTAAAAGTAAACTTAAAGTACCTGAACCTTTGTCCGAAAGACTTAGGCCCCTTCTAAATCCCTTTGCTAAGGCTGATTATCACGTGCACCTATCATGCGGCATCATGCGGCTTCATGCCTATGGAAGCCAATGGCTAGACTCTATATGCAGCCACTTCCCATAGACTCCTGTGTTATTAATAGTCGTAGCCAAGTGATTGGGACACAGCCCTCTTTATGTTAATCTAGTAGTGCTCATCTCTTGCCTGATTTCTCAAGGCCACAGAAGCCCCAGAACTTTAAAGATTGGACAGTTTGTACTGAGTACTTCGGCTTTGGAGCCCATCCCAGCCTCGAAGCCACTCCCACCCTCTTCCATGATGTTTCCCCAGCTTGCCATCATTAGAGGTATTCTAACGTGCTGCAACAAGACAATACTGTTGGAAGATCTGTCAACCAATCAAGAGGTTTGTTACTTACCTAGGAGCCTGCATTTTTAACCAGTTCGCGCCGGGATTATTTTAACATCGCCGAGCCCACGGGCGGGATTATTTTTAACGAAACTCAATCCGAAGCGTGTTAAGGCTGATAGTGCCGGGAAGCACACCCACGCATTTCCGGCCTTGCCCGCTGCTGACATACATTTCCGAACTTGAACTTGGCGTGTTTATGCGTCATCCGTTTTGAATCTGGGGAAATGTTTGCGTTTATATACGTCATCCGGCGCGAACTGGTTAATAGGTAGAAGCCCAACCCCAAAATTTAGCTTCAAAAAGTTTCTGTTCAGCTTAAGGTCTGCCAATTCAGTGAGTCAATACAGCAAGATACAAGTGTGTACCGTGAACTTTGTACCTTTAACCCTAACCCCCTCACTGCTTTTTCTAGAAAGTATCCTGAATCCGCCACAGTCCACCAATTTTGGTTTGCAAAAACTGCTGGTGTCCTGAGTCCATCAGACTCCACCAGTATGCATACTGGAGAGATCCTGAGTCCATCAATAATCCACCAGCAAAAGTTGATGGACTCTGGCGGATTCAGGATACCAAGGTGGCATACAAAAAATTGCATTGTGTTTCTCCATAGAGTCCATCACAGTCCATCACCTAAATTTCTATATCTTGAATCCATCAAACTCCTGCAGTAACGCTAGGCTTAAAATCCTCAATCCATCACACTCCTCCAGTTTGTTCAGTGGAGGTATCCTGAATCCGCTAAAATCCTCCAAAACAGGAAATGGATTTTGATGGACTCAGGGTGGTTAGGGTTAAGGTGTAAACTGCAACTTTTACGAGCATCATCAACCTGAAATATTTTTAGTTTTGTGGGTGTAGCCTGGTTTCATTTTGATAATTCCCAACAAATAACATTCAAAAACTTTCAAAAACTTTCATCATCTGAGAAGCTACAATGCAGTTTGTAAAGTTGGTTTTAATACTGGTACTTGATTCTATAATCTGGAATCAGTTGCTGGCATCAACAGTCGGGTACTTGAGTAGGATGTTGCGATGCACAGCCCTAGTTATTTGGACAGCCCTAGTTATTTGGACAGCCCTAGTTATTTGGACAGCCCTAGTTACTTGGACAGCCCTAGTTACTTGGACTCTAGGCTTACCACAGACTTGACACAAGTCTTGATTTCGCATGGGGTGTTCAGTATTCAGGTCATATACATTATCCTGTAATTTGAATCATTCTCAAGCTAATGATTGCACCACGTTGTTTTCTTTCAGCGCCATCTCCTGTGTACTGAGATAATCTTTCCTGTGGTGTGTGACTTGTGCAAGACGGCAGATGGGGAGTTAAAGTATCATGCTAGCGAAGGTATTCAGAGATGAAACTTTTTTGATTTTATTGGAAAATTCAACTTTATTCCGAAAAAGGTGTTTTGTGTGTCCAAACTTTTGTTCAAACAAAAGTTTCCATCGTCTTTTTGATTAAAAAAAAAAATATGCTCACAATATGGATTCGGTTACTGCGTAGTGCGTACCCCCCCCCCCCCCCCCAGCCTTGTGTGCATTTATCTTCCATGCTTATCCAAAAAGAATCTTGTTGTGCACACGCAGTTGGAATACCGTACTGGCTTATTCTCATCCATCTCTGCTGACCCACCGCATTTCCAATTTCTCTGAAACTTTTGAAACTTTGTGTTAAAATTTCTTCCTCGGCAAATGATCAAGTAAAAAACATTTCTTTACAGCTTTGAAACTTTACCTACAATCCCTGAAGCCCATCCTGCCAAGCCTTCTAAGGGATCCGACACATCCTCGGCTTTTTGGCCCCGACTCGGACCAAACCCGTGTTGTCCTGCAGCTTGTGTGGCAGGAGTGGCAGAGTCCAGTGGACGGAGTGGCCGAAATGATCCGGTCAGCCTTGACAAACTTAGTGGATCTACACCATCAAGAGAACAAGGCGACAGGCAGTGACAGCCCTCTGGTGTGTTATCAGAACAAAGCTGACGATAGTGGCCTAAACCTAGTATGGCCCAATTCAATTCATATCTGGGATGAGTTCTGCACAACTAAGTTGTGGACATTGTATTGGTATACGTTAAAAAAAATACGTGTACAAATCGTTGAACAACATCCTACAGTCTTCACAAAGTATCAAAGCTAGGTTATACTCGGTGTGAAAGAAAATTTGTGACGTCTCAGGGGAATTTTTTCGCTGTGAAATTGCAAAAGTAGAACACATTTCAACTCTTTTTGCAGCAAATGCCTTGTATCAAATTTGCATCGTATTCGCTTTTGCGTGAATTATAAACCGGCCTTCATATAGTGAGTCAAGCAGTTGCCAATTAAAATTTTCCTGTTGCAGGATTCTGAACAACATAGTCTTCACACAGTTTTAATGAGTCAAGCAGTTGCTAATGAACATTTCCCTGAAACATGTCCAGGACAAATGTCAGTTTCTTCTGGACCAAACGTAACCTACATGTACCATAACTTGAATATGAATAGAAAGGGGCCCTAAGCAAAAGGAAAGGACTACATGTAGTTGAATTGGGTGCTTACAGCAGTTAGTTGCTTAAAGAGCTGCTTATGACACAATTCTGCTGAATAGTTGTTTGTTTGTATGTAACAAATGTCGGTACACAGTGCGAGAGAGTCCCGCCAAAAAGTCACGCTTACCGCGGCAGTTTGTAGACGAAAGCAATTTTTCAATCATTTCAACATTATTTTGCCTCCTTTTGTTGATAGCTGCCCATTTCAATTTATAATTAAGCAAAAATTGAAATCATTTTTTCAAAAAATAAAACCTATTAATCTATCTATTATTCATTACAAAAATTTAAGAAGGCACTGTCCGAAGTGTGCACACAAAATAGTTCAATTTCATTGGCCTTCAGCTGTCGAGACTCAATAGAGCTTGTTTATATTCAAAATGAGTAATATTACATTAAGCTAGCTACCATGTTATTGTAACTAGTTTTTCCGTCTAGAATAGTGATATGGCTGTGGCTAACAGTGGCTTGCATTCAAATTCTGATATGCTGTTTTTAAGCAAGCTACATGTACTTCACCCCTTCCTTTCGCCAACTAAGAGAATAAAATGAGTATTGGTAATATTTTGGAAGTTAGCTGTAGTTGATGAACATCCCAGCAACTTTTTTTTTTCCATTTTGCTTAAACTCTTTTATCCACCGTGTAGCTGCTAGACTCTATCACCAGCAGTCTCCTCAACACCGCGTGGCACGTCAAGGGCCGGTACCACCTGCTGACTAGTCTTGTACCTCGCATCAGCACCCTCCGTCTCTTGCAAACCCGGCCGAGCCTGCCCAGGGAACTCCTTCGCTGTCTGGGGACCAACTATCTTGCCTCGGCAGCCACGGATCTGCACAATGCGCTGGTGCGGAGGCTAAGGGAGGAGGTTGTGTCGAGGAGAAGGAGGGAGACTGGAGGACCAAGGCTAGGGGATGCTGAGGAGTTGTTTGCAGAGAGATGGGGGAGCCTGTGGGAAGACGTGATGCTGGAAGGACTATGCAGTGATGATGGGTAAGAAACTGAACATGTGATTGCCAAAATATCCCGGGTATGTGAACGTTTTTATTGAAATGGATGGATTCAGCCCTGTTAGGGGTCAACGGCAATGATGTTGTAAATGGAGGTATTTATTAGCACGGCTAGGTAAAACAGCAGTGAGACAAAATCCCACGATTATTTAAGAATAATGGAAAGATAATTGTAACAATAGTGCACTCTTTGTTGTAAAATCTGCTGGAAATTTGTTCCTTTTTTCTATGCATTATCCCAGCTTGGTGAGATACTACACTGCAAAGTACTGGCTTCCCACTGCCTTCAAGAGCTTTCCCAGCTGTTTTCCCTTCCTCATGAGAAACTTGGCCAAAGAATCGACAAACCCGCCTGATGACTTTGACATCAGAAGACTACATGCGCGCATCGTCCTTCTCAAGTACGCAAGGACGAAAGGCCTGCTGGACTTGGATTGGCTGGTAAGTTTGTTAACCGCCTTTTTGTGTGATGACCCAGTCTTCACTGCGTGATAACAGACAGGGTTGGGGAATTACCGCTGTTAACCAGTTCGCGCCGGGATTATTTTAACATCGCCGAGCCCACGGGCGGGATTATTTTTAACGAAACTCAATCCGAAGCGTGTTCAGGCTGATAGTGCCGGGAAGCACACCCACGCATTTCCGGCCTTGCCCGCTGCTGACATACATTTCCGAACTTGAACTTGGCGTGTTTAAGCGTCATCCGTTTTGAATCTGGGGAAATTTTTGCGTTTATATACGTCATCCGGCGCGAACTGGTTAATGGACCAAGCCGAAATAAACCATTTTCCAAATTGTGTGACTTTTGTTTTGCTGATATTTTCAGTCTTTTGTGTTTGTGTTTAGGGGCGATATTTTAGCTTATTCATGGTACACTGTCTCTTCAATATGTGTTGTTATTATTATCCGTACTTTGAGACCAGACTAACTGATCACCGTGATCTATCTCGTACATAGCAACGCGCTAGCGCTGCTCAGAATACCTGTCTTAAAGAAATAATATTTTTTTTCTTAACATGACCTTTAGAACACTTATCACAACATCATCTTGGCTGGACTCTGGCACGCCGAGGATGAAATCCAAGCAGACGCTTTTGCATGTCTCTGCTACTCCCCAAAAAAATCGGAGCTTCCCTCGGACGTGGAGATGCGCTCATTTCGCGAAGCCCTGCCGCACTTCCTGACCTCGGACTCTGCAGCCTTTCGTAACCAGCTGCGACACAACACGGCGGCGTTTGTCGACAGGTTGCGCAATGGTGGCCTCGCGCTGGTGAAACATCTAAAGAAATTCGCGGCAAAAACAAAGACAAGGAGTCTCCATCGGGAGAAGAACAAGACAAATGTTGGCATTGTCGACGAATTGGAAAGATCATCTGCAGTTGTCAAGAAGGGACTCTCTGATACCAAGGAAGATCACTTGGTGGCTCTGAAGGAAAGACTTATGCAAGCGTTGGACTGCCTGGATTGGTTAGTGGAAGTCTGTTTTGGGTCTCTGTTCCCCGGAGCATGCTACCAACGGAAGCGGGCGGCGCTGGACATTCTAGGAGTTGTATTTGAAGCTTTGCTGCCAAGTGATAAGCAGCAGCAGAAGGCCAAAGGTACACAAGCCGATACATCATGGGCATTAGTTGTTTTAGGGTTTTAAGGTCTTTTTGCATTTTCAACAGGAGGTGATTTCTCTGTTTTGTCTCTAAAATTAGTTCTTTGCCTCTCAAATTGCACATTCTACACATTAAATTTCAACACGGAATCCAAACACCCATCCAAAATCTGGCTGTAACATTTGTTCTGGATGCCTTTTCCATTACTTTTTTAATAGATTCTTCTGATTATACACCCACAGATATTTCACCAGAGAGTTTAATGGAATGGGCTTCAGACCATGGAAAATGTAACCTGCTCTCCGCAAGGTATGTATACATTACAGAGATAGACATTGAAGAGTGTTTCTAAACCCAAAATTTTTAATATATTTTAAAAAAGTATATTATGAAACATTCTTTTGCCTTATGCAAAAGAAATAATAGCGCAATAGGGCAGTAAAAACTCCTGGTTTAACCCTAACCCCCTAATTGGTTTCTCAGGACATGTCTGCTAAATACAACTAAGTCCAACTCGTCATGTCGTTAGGTACAGGTACCTGAACATATCAAATGACTTGCCTTCTAATAAATTCCAACTGGATCCAACTGTGTCTTATTTTTTTGATCCAACAGAGTCTAACTTGGTGTTATTTACCTGTATAAACCCCAACAGAATGCAATTCTAAATGCGTTCCAGAATATCTTAAATGACTTACTTGCTAATTCCAACAGATCTAACTGAAATGTCAACTGGTTGGATACTGTTGGGTTCAGCGAGGTTAGGGTGAAAACCAGTTAGGTACCTCTCGGATTGTGGTCCGAGCTGAGGGCGAAACACATCAACAAAATTCTGACTATATTTGGTTCAATATTTTTCAGGCCATTTTTGTGGTTGCACACCATGACGGAGGAATGCCTTTGTCTTAAAACTGCAGGTGAATTCCAATGTTATCATCTGACACCTGTTTAGAGTAAACTTCAGCCAAATTAGAATTAGGTTGCGTTCAAAGAAACGTCATATTTCAGCACTTTATCATGAATTGCTTAATGTCGTCCAGAAAAGCATTGTTATTGGCAAAATAAAGAGAACCGCTGGATTCAGAAGTCAAGCTTCAAAGATAATTGTTGGTATAATTTAGATCCGCCTGATTCTGAAACGATCGTCTAAAACGCATGCCACTGCTTGCTTTTTAATACAGAAATGCATCTCTACTCCTGGAGTGTATCCAAGATGGCTCCAATGACCTGAGGTCATCGTCATACCAACTCCTGACAACCTACTACCCAGCTACTCTGCCTTCCACCCCTGCCTACCCACTCACCTCCTCCTCTCAAGTCCTGTGCCTGGCCTTGCAGCTGGTGTCTAGCCCCAAGGTGCAAGAGAGTGAAGCAGGGGCGCTGCTCACCAAGCTGATATTCTACAAGTAGGTGTGGCTGTACTAAATGATTGATGGGGCAATATGTGAACCGATCCATCGAAATCAGGAATAAGTCTCGAAATGACTTTTTGAGATATGCACATGGTGAGAAAGGGAATTTCATAAGTGTGTATCTTCTTAGGTTAAAGAGTTATGGTCTGATGAAGATGACGTGTATATTTATTTGCCGAATCCACATTCCGAGAAAAACCAACTTTGAAATAAACAAAATTGACCAAAATCATACGGACAGCGCACACAAATCCTCTTCATTTTCATCTTTATTGATCCGTTTTTACATACAAGACATTAATGACAATAATCTGTGATAACTACACTTCCTAAAAATACAATGTTCAGAAAAACGACTTGGTCACAATTTTCACCCATGCGTTCACTTCAACGACCGATTGCGTAAAAAGGGCCCAGCGACTTATTCCTGATTACGATGGAGCGGGTCACATATGTGACCCGCTCCTACAAAACCCGACATAAGTCGCACAGGCTATTTGGAGATACAGCTCGTCAAAGTTGAAATGGGGTGAAACATTTTGGCGGACATCGATTTTAGTTTTCCGTTATTTTTTTATTCTTTAGTATGTATACTTTAACTCTCACCTCAGTTAAACAAAATCAACTTTATTGATGAGAAAGTACAAAAATCATGCATTTATTGAGGCAAACTGTGTCCTAAAAGTGGTAATTTATCTTCCAAATACATCAAAATAATACATCATAAAATTGGAAGTACCGTATGTATGGTATAAAGGTGGTTTTGGTACCAAATGAAAGCTGAAGATGTGTACCTAATGGAAATAACAATATATCACTTTAACAAAAAAACACTTACACAAGTACATTTTCAATGGACAGCTTTTGCTTTTTGCCACCACACCCATAATTATAAATAAAAGGTCGAATCAGTGATTAAACATATGAATATTCAGCTTATCTCTGGAGAATTAACCAATCCACTACTTGGTATGTTAATTAGTTTGGAGATCATGATATTTAAAAATCCCAAAACAATGATTTTCAGCTGTAGATTTTTTTTTTCTTTTTTCAACAGGCATTCCGTTGTCAAGTGCATTGGGAAACTTGACAACAGTGACCTAAGCTCTCCGCCTACCTCGCCGGTCACATCCAATGGCCCCTCTGCTGAAAATGGACCGGTTCATTTTGTGGAGAGTTTGTTGACGAGCCTGGGGTACCAGTTGAAGTGCTGCAAGACGAACCTGCTGCAGGCTGCTGCAGTTACACCCATGCATGGTGAGCTGCTGGGGCCAATAATATTGGCCCCAGCACGAGTAAATGAGACAATTTGAGTCAAAAATGAAAATTGAGATTTTGATTTCATCATTTAAAGCTTGTTTAGCTTTAAACGATGAAATCAAAATCTCAATTTTCATTTTTGCCTCAAATGGTCTCATTTACTTGTGCTGGGTCACATATCTTTTCAATCCAGGTTTGATACGTGCCATACGAAGGTGTCTGACTGACCATCCATCGTTGCTGAAGCGCGTGTTGGCGTCAGACCCTGCCAACTGGGCCACCTTGATGGAGAAACTTCTGGCCACACTTCAAGACATCACAGGCTTCATCCTCCTCATCCTGTCCGGCCGAGACACGGCGTGTCCCATCACGGAGAAGAATCGGACGTCGACGACAGCGACGACGATGGCGCCCTCGTTTGGCCAGATGGGAGAGGCCATCGAGAAACTGATAGCCGACCTGGCTGCCTACCGGGTTATGGAGGGGGATGAGTTTGGGGATGGAGGAAGAGGGGAGGAGACGTTGGCTCTGTCTGAGGAGCATCAGCTGATTCTGGCCTGCTGCTGGCTCAATCTCAAGGTGATCATTATTTCATTGATCATCAGAGTTGTATTCGAGTCCCTGCAAGTTCTTGCACAAGTCCAGTCACAAGTCATTTCATAAAGCCAGTCATAAGTAACTGGTTGAACAATGACAAAGCAATGCTTTTGTCAAAGCTGATTTGAATAGCTTGTGATTTGAATTTGAACTGAAGGACTTGTGATGGACTTGCAGGGACTTGTGATGGACTTGCAGGGACTTGTGATGGACTTGACTACATCCCTGTTAATCATTAACCAACCAAAATACTGTTGGAAAGCTTACTTCTTGTATTTGAAAGATGTTATTGATACGAATTTCCCTGTGAAATTGTTCTTTCTGGCATCCTGTCGTTTGGAAGAAAATAATAAAAGATCATTTCTAATGATGTGTCTTACAGGTTTATTTTTGGAAACTTCTATCGGTAGTTGGTTTGTTATTCGTGAATGGTTTGCGCAAGCGTTCAAATAATGTACACTCATGTGTGGGTGCTATTATTGGTCTGTTCAGTGTGTGACACAAACATAGCTCCAATCAGCTGAATGAGAATGTGTCCCGAACATTGATTGTGGTCGCAATTCAGATTGGGACTCGGCAAATTTGGAATTGAAATTAAAATTTTAGAATATTGTTTTCTCAAATTATACAGCATTCAAAGAGATAAAACTTCATCAGGTTGTTTGTCAAACACCTTTCTGTATATTTTTTAGCACTTTTGCTGCTTCAAACGATAACAATATACAACTGACAAATGGTATAATATCCATTTAAGGCAATTTTTTCCCCAAATCAATGTTGTCTTTTAGCATCAGCTCTATCTTAGGCTTGTGAATAATTTGTTGTTATTATTGCAGACAATTGAGCTGCAAGTTTAGCCAAAGGATCCCAAGTAATTGACATAGGTCTCAAAGCTAAAAGCTGTAGCCTTCATGCCTAAAACATAACTTGATGCAAGAAATGAGTCAATATGTCTGTATCTCATTATCTCCTGTTAAATTATTTCTTTTGGCATGCTATCATTTTGAAGAAAATAATAAAAGAAGTCCAAAAATGCATCTCAGAGACACATTTTTTGGAAATGTCCATCAGTAATTGGTTTAGAATCAAAACCTTAGATTGTTTTCCCTCGGTATATTTAACAGTCACAGAGCTTTGTCAGGTTAGTTGTTAAGCACCTTTCTTTAGATTTTAAAAACTTTTGCTGTTTCAAACGATACAAATGCACAACAGACAAATGGAATACTTATACTATACCTTTTATGAGGACTGCATTATTATCTTTTGCATGGTATCCAAGCTATATAAATACCCACAAACAATAAAACCAACAACAACAAATGTATGATGTCATTGTTGTGCAGGAATGTAGTCTGCTCCTGGGATCTTTAGTGGAAGCCATGCCACTTTGCAGTGAGGATGACCCTGGTATCGTGACCCTTGACCAGCTGACCCTGATTGCCAACATCTTCGTGGACGTTCTGACCCGCTGTCGGCACAAGGTATTTACTGCTACAGAAATTGTGGTGATAAATTGTGCCCTAGAATCTGGTAGACGAAGTAGGGTTAACCCTAACCCCATAGGCCCTTTTTGCTAGCAACCATCCTCAATCCTCCAAAAGCCTCATTTTTTTGTTAAACCTCATTTTTTGAAAACCCCATTTAGCCTCAATTCTCAAAAATCCTCCACACTTGAAACAACATTGTCCCTCAATCCTCCAAAATCCTCATTTTTTTAAAACCCCATACAGCCTCAATTCTCAAAAATCCTCTAAAACTGCAATGAGGATTTTGCAGGATTGAGGAGCGTTAGGGTTGATTTTGCGAGTTGGTTACGAACTTCGCACACATTCAGCGCATGGGTGCGCACAACGCGCCGTAGTACTAAATGACACATTGTATGCACGCTCTTACAGCATTTGCTGCATCTACATGTACCTCTGACAGGATACTGAAATTGTCTCAGATTTCTACAACAACTTTTCTCACCGTGTACAATTGGTCGCGGAAAGGAGAAAAATTCACTTTTCTATTTTCCAATCGCTCTTAATAATAGGCTTGGGTGAATCCACCGATTTTGGAATCAATTCCGATTTGGTCTGGAAATCACGATTCCACTCCGATTCTGAAAGTAAACAAAAACAAACAAACAGTTTCGCCGATAGTTTCGCTCAGCTAACCTAACTTCTAGACTAAACATGTACTGAGTCACATTTTTTCAATTCCTCACCTCTAACAGGGTGCCATTGACGGCTGCAACCAGGGCTTTGCCAAGCTGTGCTCTCGTCTGCTGGCCAGTCAATGCCCCAAGCTCCAGGCCATACCTAAGACCATTCTGGACCGGGTACTGGCAATGGTCACTCTTGAAGGAGCTGGGTCGTCCTTCACCAAGAAGAGTGCAGGGCTCCCCCTGTTGGTGGAGTCTGTCGTCAGTGCTGAGCCCCGGGGGCGTGAGGTATGTCGTGGAATTGTGATGTGTCAATGGAATATCTTACGTTTGTAGCCAATGCTTTCCGAACTACACGAATACAAAGGAATGTCCACAGTAAGTATGGGTAGTAAGAATGTATAAAAATTCCATATGTACTGTGGACCTGAGAACAATTGCCGTCAACAGGAAGAGGTTACGGATTGTGGAACATTCACAGTCTGTTTCGCCATTTCTGAAAAAGAACTTTAGAGGAAAATGGGAAAAGAATATCTATCTGTAGAAAAGTAAAGAGGAACACTTGATGAGGTCCAGAATCTAATTTTGTGGTAAAAAAATTATCTGGAAGTGAGAAAAATTTAATGTTTTTTTTAACTAGGAATGTCCACAGTACATATGGAACGACAGTTGATGGACCACTTGTTAAGAGACGCTGTGCCTATAAGCACCCATCTCGACTTATGGCGACTTCCAGACAATTTGTGTGCAGAATAATTTACTTTAGAAGAATCTCTGAGTAAATCCCAGTGTTCCGGGAAAATTTAATTAGCAACTGCTTGACTCTCCAATACTGATAACTCCATATCACGGGAAGATTGTGGAGAAAGTTGTTAAGAGTCCTACAAATTATACCAGATCCAGTGTCTGCAATTTGTCCAGAACTCACCTAAGGTATGGTATGAATTGAGTGGGGTCCTGATAAGAGTCTCCAAATATGTGACCTGCCACCACAAAATGAGAGTAAAGTCGGAAATATTGAAAATTGAGATATTGGTATTTTCAAATTCTTGTGAAAGAGAGCTTTCCAATGTTATATAACACTTGGGGGTTATGCGATAAATACTTTTTACAGTGCTCTAGAAAGTCATGGGTTTTACAAAACGTGTTTGTGAGAAAACTTACTTTAAACATCTTAAACAAAACATGCAAAAGATTACAAAACGGGACAAGTAAGGTTTGGTTGAGCATAGCAATGACTATGCTCTAATAATTTTCACACATACAAACTATTGTATAAACAACAAAATATCAAAATTTCGAAAACGTGGAATACTTACGAGCACCTGATTTGCATATTTAATTACCATGTTAATTAGACCACTAATGGACTTTAATCCAAACACTAACTGCACAAACACTACGCAAAATCGCGTAATTTCTTTCTAATAAAAACGTGCGACTTTACTCTCATTTTGTGGTGACAGGTCACATATGTCATTGTTAAAGGTAGTATACAATATTTATTCTAAAAAAATTGCGATTCTAGAAAAAACAAGAACAACTTTAATAAGAACAACTGCCCGACGCTGGTTGAAAACGAACGTCGTTTTTCTGCCTTTTTTTTTAGCATCTATGATTGTAAAACTTCGGACAGGTCAGTTAAACGATATTTACTATAAAATACAACCCCCCAAATCCACCCATTCATGATAATTCAAGCAAGTACCAATGGTGTATTCTACCTTTATTGCACTTATGAGGTAGTATTATCGTGCAGACTTTTATGATCCAGCTTACTTAAATAAACTTTTTGGATTGGGCTTCTCTAACGGGTACCTGGGTACTGGTTCCCAAACTACTCTTAAATTAACACCACTACCCCTAACCCATTTATTTTTCAAAAAACTACAGCAAAAGCAAAAGGTGTACATGTTTACTACCTTTAATTACCAGAGACCGCTACTAACCTATGTCATGAGTCACCTGATGGACATAGCTAGTCAGCCCCTCCCACCCGACCCCAACGACCGGCTAGACCTACCCCAGGCCCACGCCCTCAACGTGATGATGTCACTTTTCCGCTGCTCTGCGGTGGGCACTGATATCGTAAGGCATTGCTCCGCGGCAGTGGAGATGGCTATTGGTGGGTTTGCCTCACCCTGCTGGATGATCAGGAATAGCTCCATGCGACTATTCGGTGAGGTTTTTGTTTTTGATGGGTTACTTCTTGTGCACTCTTTGCAGCCTGGTTGCCCTGTTTTAACAAGTTCGCGCCAGGATTATTTTAACATCACCGAGCCGAGGCGCGAAATTATTTTAAACGAAATGCGATCCGAGGTGGGTTCAGGCCGATGTTTTCCGGCCTTGCTCGCTGCTGACAGACATTTTCGGCCTTGCTCGTGACGTGTTTGTGCGTCATCCGTTTTGAATCTGGGGAAAACTTTGCGTGTATATACGTCCTCCGGCGCAAACTGGTTAATCAGAAGGGAAATGTTTTGAAATAGTTACATTTAAAAAACTACTCATTGGCAGACCTGAATTACCAATCTTATTCCCATTCACCTACTTCATCTTTCAGATGGCAATTTTGGCAATTTTGTTGTGGAAATGAACACTCGTAACTTTGTAATAACCCTGAAAAACTGTTCGTATATTATGTCATCCGACGCGAACTTGTTAACTAGTTCGCGCCGGAGGGCGTACTATACACGCAAAGTTTTCTCCAGATTCAAAACGAATGACGCATAAATAGTCTGTCGGTAGCAATCAAGCCTGGAAATGTGTGGGTGTGCTTCCTGGTACCATCGGCCTGAACCCACCTCGGATCGAGTTTGGTTTAAAATAATCCCGCGTCTCGGCTCGGTAATGTTAAAATAATCCCGACACAAACTGGTTAACCCTAACCCTGCCAGATGCACACAGTGCATCAGGTGGACAGCCTGCTATCTTTTAATGCATTCAGCAGTCAACACAGTGCATAAACAGCCTCATCCAAGACTATTGAGAGCTAGTCCCCGTTGTGCCAGAGATAAATCCTGCTGCATTGGGTGACTACAGACTCTGAGGCAGTTTAATCCTAAGATTTCTGACCTGATGGATCTTGCTGCACTGGGCAGGATTGTCACTTTGACAAACGACGCATGTTGCTGCGTCTGTCCGGGTTATTAGCCCAATTACCCTGGAGGCTTAGTGTTAAAGTGTCTGCCATGTATGTCCACATTTACAGAATTGCCCATGTGGTGACTTCAAATAAATCCAGCTTTGATGAATTAGATACTAAACAAAATACTGTTAAGCCTCTGAACCAATGGCGTGGTCTTTTCTCAATATACACCTGTAGGTACTCTGATTGCCCGCATTTTTGGACAGAAGAAAGTGCAAGACGAGCACTCCCAAATCAACGCCATGTCAGCGACCACATTCTTCACCCGCTACCCGACACTTAAGCAATTTCTCCTCAAGGAGGTAAGAAAGTTTAGCCATGGAGGTGCGGAGCGAGGGATTGAGGTCAATGGGGTGGCGAGGTCGAATGTCGCACATATGGAAAGAGGCCCGGAGGACCAGATGCGGGAACGAGGCAGGGAGGATGTTTTTAGCAGGACTGCTGACGCAAGTCTCAGGATGCTGAGAGATGATCGTGGCCAGAAGGGCAGGGCGGAGTGCAGAGGGGTCAATGGAAGGCTGTTCCTCCATCCAAGCTTACACCCTGTGCTGACTTTGCTGTCCAAGCTGGGGCCTGGAGTTGGCAGTGACGACGTTCAGTAAGTGCGAAAGAGCTTGGGTATAATCAGAGTGACTGAAAGAGGTGGTTGTTGAAGTAGCAGAGATGTAAAGAACTCGAAAAAAAAAATGGTTATCTACTGTTTACGAACTATCCATGTGTACAAACCATCTTGTGCTGCGATTGCATTGTGCATGTGTGCCCATCTTTACACTTGACATTTTGTCTGCCCTGGAGCAAAAACTAATTGGTCGTATGCCCCGCCCCGCTGGTCCTACTGGTCCCACTGGTCCCACTGGTCCCACTGGTCCCACTGGTCCCACTGGTCCCACTGGTCCTCCTGGTCCCACTGGTCCCACTGGTCCCACTGGTCCCACTGGTCCCACTGGTCCCACTGGTCCCACTGGTCCCACTGGTCCCACTGGTCCCACTGGTCCCACTGGTCCCACTGGTCCCACTGGTCCCACTGGTCCCACTGGTCCCACTGGTCCCACTGGTCCCACTGGTCCCACTGGTCCCACTGGTCCCACTGGTCCCACTGGTCCCACTGGTCCCACTGGTCCCACTGGTCCCACTGGTCCCACTGGTCCCACTGGTCCCACTGGTCCCACTGGTCCCACTGGTCCCACTGGTCCCACTGGTCCCACTGGTCCCACTGGTCCCACTGGTCCCACTGGTCCCACTGGTCCCACTGGTCCCACTGGTCCCACTGGTCCTTAGAACTATGTTAATTAGTTAAGCGTACTGTATAGTCTTGGGCTAAGACTACAGTAATACATTTGGACGTTCATTTATTCAATTTGAATTGTTATTTATTAATGTGTTCTCTCAAAAATGTGAATACAGTAATAATCATGTTGATGAAAATCTCTGATTAACCGATTCGCAGGACTGATTAAAACAATTCATAGAATATTCCAAGATACTGACATTCCATGTATGTGCATTCCAACACTACTGGTTCATTAGGGTTGTGATTATGATTTGAGCATGTACCCACTTTCGTTTGTACTGATAACAAAGTTGTGTGTGAGACATCAGACCAATGGGACGTAGGAGTAGAGACGTCCCCGTATCAGGGTACTTGTAAAGAAGCCTAACCACAAAATTTAAATCTCAGAAGTTCCTTTTCAGATGATTTTTAAAGGTCCGCACTGTAATACTGTCACATCAGTGAGTTAATACCGCAAGATGGAAGTGCTTACAGTGAGCTTCGCTTTAAGGTGTAAACTGCTAATTCGCGAACGTCAGTCTAGTTTTAAAAATTGTGAACATTTCCAACAAATGACATTATTTTTTATTAATTTTCTGGTAATGAAACCAAGGATACCTCAAAAGCGCTTTAGGCACTGTAGCTCGCAAGCCTGAAGAAACCTGTAGTGAGAAGACAATGAGAAGAAGGTACAGTTTTAGAGGTGGGAGAAAAACCCCAGAAGAATATCCTGAGGAAAACTCACGGAGTCAGGCAGGGACTGAAAACCCAATCCACATATTGGCCCAGGCGGGGTTCGAACCCGGGTCACAGTGGTGGAAGGCGAGGAAAGAACCGCTACGCCAACCTGACCTTTTGCTTTTATCATCTAAAAAGTTACTATGTAGCTTGCAATATTGGCTACGGGTACTCGATTCCATTATCTAGAATCAGTTCCTGACGTCAACGGTCGGGTACTTGAGTACCCAGTCCCGATGTTCAGCCCTATCTTTGTAAAAAAAAAGTGGATTTGATAAAATTACAGGTCACTCCGTGACTTCACGGAACCAGTCAAACAGCTGGCCGGCAGTGCAATCTCTGCAGTACGGGAGCTGGCGGCCCGCTCACTGGTTCCCCTCATACCACAACCTGACATGTTGCAGCTGGTAGTCGGTATCATCGACCAGCTACCCAGTTGTGCCCAGTCTGTCCGAGATTTCAATCGTCTCCATGGAGACCTGCTGCAGGTGCAGAAGTTGTTTGAGGCGGCCGAGCAACATGAAAGGTACACATATCTTGTCAAAAACATATAAAGCAAGATATAAGGCAGGGGGGGGGGGGGGGGGGGGGGTGGCGGAGATGTATCACATAACAATAGTCTGTAGTGTGTACAGGGTATAGGGACAAAAGGGGCCGGGCCCTCTTCATTAAATTGTGATTGCACGAAAAGTAAACGAGAACAACGTAAGAACCACTGCTTGACGCCGGTTGGAAACGAACGCCGTTTTTTTGTTGCTTTCCTTTGCATCTACGATTGTAAAACTTCAAACAGGTTTAGTTCGATATTTATACAACCCCCCAAATACACTCATTCATGATAATTCAAGCTATTATCAATGGTGTATTTTAACCAGTTCGTGTTAAAGGCCGTGATTTTATACATAGGCATGGCTGACAGGTTTTTTTTAAATGCCAAGCATGCCTCGACTCGCCTCCGGGTGACGTCTAAACACGCTAGTCCCTCGTGTCTCTAAAAGTTTGTGAAGGCAGACCGCGTGTTACATTTGAACTTTGCCGCTGTGCACGGCCTGTTGGCTGCTATATTTTTCCTTTTTCAAAAATCACAATTTTCGACAAAAATAATCCCAGCGCAAAGTGGTTAAAGGTTTAACAGAAGAATGGCCGAAACTCATAAACAATAATTATGTCTCATTTATACAAAACAAACAAACATGATTTGATTTTGTCTGTCTTCAGTTTCCAACAGGCAGACTTGGTTTGCATTGAATCCAAGTTGAGCACCAGAACATGGATAGCTGGGGACAGCAACCCCTGTGCTCCAATCAGAGCCCTGTTTGTCCGTGTGGCCCTGGCTGTGACTGCAGTGTGTCACCGAGTTTGTCCTGGTTCAGGGTCCACAATTTGTGCATCCAAAATGATGGACATTTTCAGGGGGTATTTTGAGAGCGCTCCCCCGCCATTTCAGGTCTGTAAATATTCATTGTCATTTTTGGTTGAACATGCTGAAGATTTTATTCTGTAATTCTGTAAAAAGTTAAAGCTTGGTTCAAATTTTCAGCCTGCAAAATTTTGTTTCTGCTCCACACCAACTGAACTTTCCAGTCCTATTTTTTATTTATTTCTGTTGGGAGAGGGAAGTAAAATAATTGCAGTGTATTTTTTTAGTTTAGCATTGACATAAAGTTAGTATACACCATTTGTAAGAATCAGAAAACAAAACTACTGAAATACCTTACCTGACTGCAAGTGAATAACAGTCGCGAGCATCCTGTGAAATCACGGCACCTGGTGTGCCTGTGAAATGTTTGTATCAATTTCCAACGATTGCCAGCCGGCAATCGTTGGAAAAACCTGACTTTTTTTAAACACTGCTCCCAATTTGCAGTACAATTACACATCCGTGAATGGTTGCAAGCCAATTAGTCTGTTTCCAAACCTGATAATTTCATGACGTGTATAAATTGCTCTGTTTTGTCTAAAGGAAGTCAAGGAACCTGACTACAAGACCAGCATTTTTGTCTTGGTTTTTCTAACATCTATATGAACACAAAACTTTAAACGGGTCAATGTCACAATATTTACTATATCCATTATTAAAAATTACAGTAAAAGCAAATGGTGTAAACTATGTTTTAATGTAAAACCCTACCATCTTCTTTTCTGTGAAAATCATTGATGTTATTTGATTTGTCGAAGTATTGAATAAGAACATTTCTTTTGTCTTTATTAACTAAGGTTAATGTTCCTGTTTTTTGTTTCCTTACTTATTATTTGTACAGATTGGCATAGCCACACTCAACAGTGTCATGACAACTACCTACCTTCGCTTGATCACACTAACCTCAGATACGGTGACCCCTGATCTGCTGACCTCAGCTCTGGCCCTTCTGACCTCGCACGACTCGGACGTGAAATTGGCAACTTTAGCTTACCTACATTCAAATCTGAGGGACATTCTTAACTGCGATGATGTGCCCAGAACTCAAACGCTCAAAGAAAAAATAGCGAACTTGTTGACAGAAGCCGAACTAGACGTCAGGTGTTTGGAAAAAGCCTTTGTGTTATGGGTAGACTTGGAACAAGGGGAGGGGCCTATATCTGAGCTGACATTTGATTGGCAGTCTCTGTGGAATGCGCTGACGGGATTGGTGGAGGGCAGAAGGGGGAGTGGTCTGCTTGCTGCTGCATTGCCTGCTATTGGTCAGATGTTACAATGGAGCATGCAGACCAATCAAAACAGGTATTGATAGTTATTTTTCACAATATAAACTTGAGGACTTTGAACCACTTGGACACTTGCAATCTCCACCTGCATTGGGGTGAATTGCAACCAGAATTTAGTGCCATAATTTGTTCATTAGAACACCATAGTTAACGTGGGATTCACAAGAATCTTTTGTTTTCTTATTCCTTTGATCTAACTCAATGTTATAAAAGTTTTTGTATATTATTTGTCAGTTGTGCCTTTTAATCGTTTAAAGCACCAAAACTTCTCAAAATTTAATGAATGGTGCTTGACAACTAACCTAATGAAAGCTCATGAATGCTGTATATTCTGACAATATTATAAGATTTCGATTTCCAAAAATGCATCTCTGTGTTGCATTTTTAGATTTCTTTTATTATTTCTCAAGTTCAAAGTTACAGCATGCCAGAAGGAATAATTTCACAGGAAGTTTAGACGAATGAATATCTTCACATATTAAAAGTAAGCTTTTGAACAATGATTTGGTTGGTTACTTTTTGTTACTTTTGGGTTAATTATTATTATATCAGTTTTGTGTGTGGAAGTTGTGTATCAATCTGCTTATATTTTGTTTTGCCAGCTGGGTGTATGTTGATGTCTGGTGTAGCTGGATGGTGAAATACAGTAATTCCTGCCAAAGCGAGACCAAACGATTAGCTACCGTCCAGTCCATGAGAAAAGCTGCACCAATAGTATGGAGCCAAATAACAGACGAACACACTGAAGATCACATAGACATAGCTTTGGAGTAAGTCTCTAAAACTCCAATTTACAGGCTTTCAAGTATTCCTACTTTTCTTACTTTTTTCAAGTTTTGTCACCATGCTCATACATTCCCTGCTTTTTTCTTGAAATTTCCTACTTTTTCACTTCTCAGCCATGTTCATCTTTGTATCGAATATTGCCCTGGTATTAAAAAAAAAAAATTAAAAAAAAAAATTTTTTTTTTGTAAATGTGTTTCTCTGTTCACATCGAAGCTTGCTGGTTGTACTTCTGCGTCTCTTACAAGATGAAGACCAAGACATTCGATTGGAGGCTGCCGGGGTTGTGTCGCTACGGTTACCCAGAGGAGCAGGCAGTCTGTCATTCACTCATCTTCACTGTAGTGCTGCACAACGGGTGGGTTAAGTGTATGTAATTTGGTCAACACACACCGTAATGCCTTACTACTGTGGACAAGTACATGTTAAGAAAAATGGAGAACAAAATAAATTTGTCTTGCAATGTAGTCATTCTATAAAAAATTGGGTCCAATTTTGGTGTCCCTCTTACATCTGACATGTATAAGATTTTGCAATTCAGGATGCATTTTTATTTTTTGATCTTGATCCAATACCAGTCCTTCTGATTTGAAAATCACTGGCATGTGAAAAAAGGGTACACACGTGTTTTTTAAACGTGTGATTTACTAGGCGTGTGATTCTGTTATCTAAGCTGAGACTGACCAATATGGCATTCTTCTATAATATTCATCTTAGTTTACAGTTAAGCCATTTTCTCTTCACCGACGTACTTTTTTTCACAAATTATGAAGGATAATTAGGCCTATGTTGTAAATCAGGCATTTAACACTTGAAGACGCTATGCATGAAAAGGTCACGCCCCATTTAAGCGAGTTTGCAAAGACCACTGTGCAAGTTAGGGAGCTGAACTAATCGTGTCGTTAGAGGGCGCACTCTCAAATACAGTGGTCTACGGCAAAAACTAGCTGCACCATAGAGCAAGTTCGGGCACGAACTATAGTTAACCATAGTTCGACTAACGTCACTCGAACGCAGAATGGTTGGACTATCTAGTCAACTATTTGAAACCAGACCCCGGGGCATGGTTGCCGCTGGTTGACAGTAGCCTCTTCCCATAAGAAAACATGGAGAGAACCAGTGACGTGTAAAAAGCGATGTCAATAGTCGGACGGAGGGAAAGGCAGTAACGTTAAGTGAAAATCTGGCAGGCCTAATGTTTTTTCCCCTTGTTTTTGGACCAACATAACTAACGTTATTGCTTATCCTACTTATATGCGCGGGAGAATTAGTGCCAAGACCCATCTGATTCATGTCGCAAATGTAAACACAGCGGTTGTCATTCTTTCAACAATAGTTCGACTAGAGCCGTTTGAGCATGCGCATTGGTAAAGCAGAGACTGACTAATGGTTGACAATAGTTCGCGCCCGAACTTGCTCATTGATGAACAAACTAGCTCAACAAACAGATTTAAAAACAGTCCAGTGCCATATTTTAGAAGAGTTGTGAACCAAGTGTTTGATAAGTTTGAAAATTTGGAAATGAGTTTGGGGTTTTTATAACAGTAATTTAAATGGGTTTTTTTCTGACAGGGAATTCACCTAGCACAGTGTTTGTACATGAAGTCGTAGCTTTTGGAGATGCTTAAACAGAAAGAACTAATGAGACATGGGTAGATTTAACAATGCGAGAAAAGTACCCCAAGAAATACATTTAGCATGAAATCACAGCAGTCAACAATTGCTTTGTAATGTGCCAATAAAACCCAAAGAAACATTTAAGTCACTGCTGTATAACATTTGCGACCTGTTCTAACGAAACCCGGACGAAGTCGCACAATGTGTTTGGTTGTGGATTTTGTCATTTTCAGGTTTTTGTTTTTTTATGAAAAAAATGTGTATATGAATAATATACATAATTAGGTTTTCAGGGTTTTATCACTAAATCATTTCCCAGAGGAGATAAGGTGGGGGTACTAATGTCAATGATAAATCATCATCATACTATAATTCGAGCAACGTTTGTCTGTCTGTTTGTTTCGCTACTCCTCCCAAGTCCTTGGTCCGATCTCGCCCAAACTTGGTGGGTGGATGTAGGTTGACCCCAGAATTGCCCTTGAGGGGTTCATTTTTGGAAAGGTCAAGGTCACTGGGGTCAAAGGTCAAATGTTCATTTTTCGCTACTCCTCCCAAGTCCTTGGTCCGATCTCGCCCAAACTTACGGGTACGGGTACGTCACCCCATCCCCAACTTCCCTTCTTCCGGTCATATATTACACCCACGGGTACTAGGTCAAGGTCACTGGGGTCAAAGGTCAAATGTTCGTTTTTCGCTACTCCTCCCAAGTCCTTGGTCCGATCTCGCCCAAACTTACGGGTACGGGTACGTCACCCCATCCCCAACTTCCCTTCTTCCGGTCATATATTACACCCACGGGTACTTTTGACTAGTCATATTAAAGCTAATAACCTGAAGAATTTTTAAAAGCAATATACAAAATTTAAAAAAATATGTACGGGTTTCGTTGGAGCAGGTCACATTTAATTACCGTGCCAGAAATGAGCCTGAGTGGTTGCAGTTCCCAATTGCATGGGGTAGAGGGAAATTAAATCCTACACACGTACACCATGCACGCAGTTCATTTGGAGCTTAGTATTATGTGCGGTCCATTTATATGGATTGATGTTCGTACATGAGCACTATTATTGGTCTGTTCAGTGCATGACATGCACGTAGCTGCATTTAACTAAATGAGAATGCGCTCGGCAAATTTTGAATTAAGATAAAAAACTTAGAATATTGTTTTCTCAAGAAATACAGCATTCACAGAGATAAATACTTAATCAGGCTGTTTGTCAAGCACCTCTCTTTAGATTTTGAGCCCTTTTGCTGTTTAAATTCGTAAAAAATAACAACTGACAAATGGTAGGATACACCATTGGTAATTGACCATTTGCGTTTTGAATTTGAAAAATATCTTGTACACTGACTTGTTTATGTAGCTTGGCACAGTTTACATTTAAATTCTCCAGATCAAAGACACTTGCCATATCACGTGATTCAGGGCAAGCCTTACGCTAGCAACCCCCGGCTCTGGAATGGTCTGGTGTCTTTGTACCATTCTCAACCATTGTGAACAATGTATTGGTGCTGAGCGTCTCTAACATAACTATGCAAGAGCTTGCCCCGAATCACGTGATATAGCAACAGTGTATTTGGTCTGGATAATTTAAAGTCAAACTGTGCCAAGCTGTGTGAACAAGTCAGTGTACCAGATATTATTTAAATTCCACACGCAAATGGTCAATTGCTTGAATTATCATGAATGGCTGGATTTTTGGGTTGTATTTTATAGTAAATATCGTTTAACTGACCTGTCCGAAGTTTTACAATCATGGATGCCGAGAAAAGCCAGAAAAAACAGCATTCGTTTTCAACCGGCGTCGGCCAGTGGTTCTTATGTTGATTTCGGTTTTTTTTGCGATCGCCATTTTTTTTATACAATTTTTCGGAACAATTACTGGATATCTAATACAATCATTTTGCTGGATGCCTAGAATCAATATTTACTTCCAAACAAGTAAGATATTTCTTAATGATTCGGTAGTAAACATTTTCGATATCTGCAAATGATGTATCCTACTTTTAATGCTACTTGTATGTCCTCTGGGCTTGGTTGTCTTCTGTAGGTGTTAGTTGACTACCTGTGCCAGGCATTCTTCTGGTCTCCCAGATTCCTGACATCACTTCTCTGTTTGCTTCAAGGATCCGTGGATTTATCAGAGGCAACCAACCAACTTGCCTCTGGGTATGTGGTAATAATAACTGTCGCAAGTTTTCACACTATCATGTATTTGTGATGCCCCTGGTGAAGTTTGACACCTTTAGATCTCACACAGAAGATATGTGAGGGGTTCTGGCAAAATGAGACGGAACTGGGCAGAGGTTGAAATGAGGGTTCTTTTTTTCTGTTTAGTATTTTGTGTCCCACAACTCTGAAAAATGAAATCTTATTGAATATTTGTTATAACTTTGTCACACACTGTCATATGTAAATAAGACAATGAATGGCTTTGGGTGCAGGAGAACTGTAACTGTACTTTAAAGCATGGAGGTAGTCAAGTCCATCACAAATCCCTGTAAGCCCCTGCATGTCCAGCACAAGTCCTCCAGTTCCAATTCAAATCGCAAGCTATTCAAATAAGCTTTGACAAAAGCATTCCTTTGTCATTGTTCAACCAGTTACTTATGACTGGACTTGTGAAAGGACTTATGCAAGGACTTGCGAGGACTTTAATACAGCTCTGCTTTGAAGAGCTTAAAATGCAAATGAAGCACATGTGTTGTGAGTACAGAACGTGCCAAATGAGGCTTATCAAAAACTACTCGCAATAGTCAAAAACAACTCACAATAGTCAAAAACAACTCACAAAAACTACTACCCACAAAAGTCCTATTGTTATCTCAATTTTTGTCCTCTAAAGTCTTACTTTTGTCCTGCTTTTTTGAAAATGTTCATTAGAGACGTCTGCTTGAAAGCCTAGGTTATTTGAACATTTGTCTGCCCCCTGAATAATGTGATGTCTTCATTCGGTGTTCACCACACAATAACGTTACAGTATATGCTTATGCTTTCCTAATAGTGGTACTCATCTGTTTAGTCAAGAGAGTGCCAACATTTATGCTGAGGGTGTCACAGAGGCCAAGATTCTTTACCAAGCACTTGTGGTAAGCTGATCGAAGCTCTCCAACCTTACATGTATTTACCATTGACCATTCTCTTATGGGTGCAGTGCAGTAGTATAAGTGCAACACATACAATGTACGAAGCAATATGTGACCGGCTCTACAAAAAGGTGTATTAAGTCGCGCTGTGCACTATCATGTAATGGCCCGCTCAACGTTGAGAGGGTAAACATTTCATCAAAATGTGATTTTAATTTTGTGTCATGTATCTTCAATACTTACAGTTTCAGGTTTCATTCGAAGAAATGCTGATTTTGATAAATCGTTGAATGCTGATTGTGTGCATCGTTCTGTTGTAGTACAGCAGAGCCGGCTATTTTAAAGCCTGTTTTCTCAGATGTGTAATTTGAACTTGAAGGAGGTAATCAATAGGTAAACGGGTCATATCTCCAAAATGAGAGGGGCTATGTAGCTCTGCCATATACCAAATGAAGCTTATGTTGTGGGCTTTTCAACCATGTTGATAACTCAGTTTTCTTTTGTTGCGACATAATACACCTTTCTATAGAGCCGGTCACATATATGGGACGGAGAGATCCGGATTATTTTTAACGAAACTCGATCCTAAGCAGGTTCAGGCCGCTAGTACTGGGAAGCACACCCACGCATTTTCGGCCTTGCTCGCTGCTGACAGACATTTCCAGCCTTGCTCGTAGCGTGTTTATGCGTCATCCGTTTTGAATCTGGGGAAAACTTTGCATTTATATTCGTCATCCGGCGCAAGCTGGTTAACATGATTCAATAAAAATACTTGTTCTGTATAACGCACAAAATATTTAAAAAATAGGATTGCACCATGTTTTTAAAGTATTTTTGTGTTGCCTATTACAAAGTGTTGGTAGACACAATTACCAGTCCTAAATCTTGTACGAGCATAAATGACCCTATGCCCATTTGACTGTATACATGTATTCAATTCAATTCAATAGAACATTTATTTATATTATGTTTCAGGTTAAAGGTAGTATACACCATTTGCAGATATCGAAAAAATTTACTACCGAATTATTAAGAAATATCTTACTTATTTAAAAGTAAATAATGATTGTAGGCATCCAGCAAAATAAGGGCCATAGATATCCTGTAATTGTTCCAAAAAATTGAATTGTATAAACCAAAATTCATTCTCGCCGTCCGGCGAGCGCGAAAAAACAAAGATAACATAAGAATAACTGCTCGACTCCGGTGGAAAACAAACGCTGTTTTTCATGCTTTTCTCGGCATCCATGAATGTAAAAATTCGGACAGGTCAGTTAAACGATATTTACTATAAAATACAACCCCCCAAATCCACCCATTCCTGATAATTCAACAAATTACCAATGGTGTATACTACCTTTAAGTTGTTTTTTTAACCAGTTCGCGCCGGGATTATTTTAACAACGCCGAGCCGACGGGCGGGATTATTTTTAACGAAACTTGATCCGAAGCGTGTTCAGGCTGATAGTGCCGGGAAGCACACCCACGCATTTCCGGCCTTGCGCGCTGCTGACATACATTTCCGAACTTGAACTTGGCGTGTTTATGCGTCATCCGTTTTGAATTTTGGGAAATGTTTGCGTTTATATACGTCATCCGGCGCGAACTGGTTAATGTATAACTTCTACATGCTTTCTTGGATTTTGTAGAAACGTGAATGCAGTGACCCTTGGGTGGGAAGACACTATTCTTCATCGGATTACTGAGGTCAAAGGTCATAAGGGGTCATTAGAGGTCATTGTTCAAATATGTTTCAAATATTTTGTTGTCTACAGAATTTAATGGATTTTAATATTACCTTTTGTTTAAAATGTGGATCCTTCTTTTTCCTACTTTTTTATATGGGTCTGCGTAACCAGTTCGCGCCAGAGGACGTATATACACGCAAAGTTTTTCTCAGATACAAAATGGATGACGCATGACCACATCACGTGCAAGGCCGGAAATGTCTGTCAGCAGCGAGCAAGGCCAGAAATGTGTGGGTGTGCTTTCTGGTATCCCGGTACGCTACCCCGGCCTGAACCCGCCTCGGATTGAGTTTCGTTAAAAATAATCCTACGTCTCGGCTCGGTGATGCTAAAATAATCCCGGCGCGAACTAGTTAAAGGCTTGGGATTACCGTTCTGGTGCTCTAACAACTCAGCTTATCAAGTATTTTTGAATCTAACAAAGTAACCCACCATGATTGTTATGGAAAGTAGGTGTAATCTTTTAACCATTGTGCAGCAAGTAACCTCATCAGTTGTTTTTAATCAATTTGACAGGATGCAGTAGAGAGGGAGCATTCAACCAATCCTGAGGACCTGCTGGCCGGGTTAAGCGATTGGTATGAGGCAGTGCCCCTGCTGGTAGACGCACAGGAAGATTTAGCCCTCACACAGCAAATACTTGAAACCGGCGTAACAACGGGTTGGTTTGTGAATTGTTTCACCCAGGGTTGTAGTCGAGTCCCTGCAAGTCCGTTCACAAGTCCTTTCATGAAGCCAGTCACAAGTCCCTTCATAAAGGCAGTCACAAGTAACTGGATGAACAATGACAAAGGAATGCTTTTGTCAAAGCTGATTTGAATAGCTCATGATTTGAATTGGAACTGAAGGACTTGTGATGGACTTGCAGGAACTTGTGATGGACTCGACTACATCCCCGGTTTTACCAAATTAGTGTTGTTAATGATTGCTGCCATAATGTGGGGACAAGACTATGTTTTTGTCCACATTTTGAGCCTTTTGCAAACCTCGAAACAAAATCAGAATTATCTTTGTGAAGTGCCATGACCTAGTAGTCTGGAAGTATTACATTTGTGGTCTGCGAGTAATTCTGCAGGTTGGGGGTTCAAGCCCAGCGAAAGCAAAAGTGAACGCAAATTTGTTATGTCCGGGCAACCGTTTGCACTTCGAATTTGCAAAAGTTGAACACATTTAAACTCTTTTTAACACATTTCAATTGGGCATTATCTCTGGCCGGGCTGGTGTTTATGACTTCTGACTAGCGCCCTCGAACAAAGCTTCTGACAACTTGGGAGACCACCAACATAGGGCAAGATATATAGCTCAGTTGGTAGGTCCCGCCTTGCTAATTTCTTCATTCACTTTGAAATGTAAACATTTTAACTCTGGCGAATTTTGCAGCGATTTGTTTTGTGACGTCATATTCGCATTGCATTTGTATGCAGATGAACCGCCCTTTAAGCAACAGAACATTGTTGAAAGGTAACATGCCTTTGTTTTGTTGTTGTGATAGGTGGGACATTCTGTGACGTGACCAGCCACAGTCAACCATATCAAGTCATCTATAGACAACTCCTGTATGTCAGGTTGCTGTGCAAGCTGACTAACATAGTAGAACCAGACGAGGTCATTGATGGTACAATGAAGGAACTTCAGCTCACAATCCAGCAAATAGCCCAGGTATTTCACTTCGGGTTATAAAAAGTCCCCTAGACACCAGTGATAAATGCCCATACTTCAAAATTCTTTTAAAAATACTCTACAGAAAAATGATCATTAACATCTCATCTTTCATTTTTTTTCTTAAAATTTTGGTGGGTTGACTATTGACTTTTTGAGAAATTCTCACTCAAACAAGAACACCCCTGAAACGAATGATGTTTTCCAAACTGGAAAAGTTGCCATTTTCAAAAGGATCCCTCCACAACATGGCTTAATAGCGCCACATTCGAACCCAATTGCAGTTAAAATACTGAGAATTGGAAGCCCTAAGCCCGTCCAGATGTACAGTGCGATATTTCTTTAATTACCCAATTCCATGGCTCTCAGAACTCTCTAATAGTAGATACAAAGTTTATTTTGCCCTATTACATCGGCTACTTTGCGCGTACAGTTTTCATGAAGAGACAAAAGTCCATGTGCAGTGGGCAAAACTGCTGCCAAGCGCATTTTTTCATTTTCGCGGTTTTAATTCATTTCTTTGAATTTATTTCTTTGAAAGTTATTTTTGCTGGGTTTTTGACATTCTAAGATGTGGGGCCAATTTCATAGAGCTGCTTAAGCACAAAATTTTGCCTAAGAAACAACTCTTGCTTGGTAAATCATGTATAGGAGCCAAAATTTCAAGTGATCATTATGCTAAGCTAACAAAAGCTAAATATCAATCACAAATAATACACGAATAAGATTAAAACTGCTGCAAACTGCTTACTGGCTGGAATGACCTGAAATATACAAATCAAATAAGTTAAGAGGGCCTAATATTTCGATCTTAACAAGATCTTCTTCAGAGAGAAATAATACACATCACATGGAGTTGTTGCTGGTAAGCTGGTTTTTCTAAGCAAAAATGTTTTGTGTTTAAAGGTATGATACACCATTTGCAGTATATAAAAAAAATGTACTACCGAATTATTAAGAAATATCTATTTTAAAAAAAATATAATTTTATAAAAAGAAATTTGCGATCGCCGGATGGCGATCGCGAAAAACCACAAATAACATAAGAATAACTGCTCGACGCCGGTTGAACAAAAAATGCTGTTTTTCGTGCTCTTCTCTGGATTCATGATTGTAAAACTTCGGACAGGTTAGTTAAACAATATTTACTATAAAATACAACCCCCAAAATCTACCCATTCATGATAATTCAAGCAATTACCAATGGTGTATCCTACCTTTCAAGCAATTTGTATTCCTAAGGAGCTCTATGAAATTGGCCTGTGTTCTTTTATGTAGTCACACCAGTTAGGTCAGCCATGGAGAATTTCTCCATGGGTCAGCAGAGTGTCAAATTACAGCGAAATCCTTGATGCAAAAAGAGACCAACTTCAAATATAATTTTCTGGAAACATGTTTTGTACTCCGTGGACAGACTCTTCATTCCCTGTGAAAACTACGATGTATTACTGCAAGCCATATACCTGAGTGATTTGGAAGTGTATGCATAGTTAATTGACCCTGCCCTACAATCCGATGTCCCATCTGAGTCAGGTCTCTGTTCTGCCGAGTTACACATTAGTGCCTCCAGCCACACACACCTGCAACCTTTACATCCCGTAACGGGAGGTTGTTTGCAGTATTGATCGGACTTGGATCCAGATCTACAACTTGCTACATGTATTCTCATCTGTCTGAGAAGCTGGTGAATACAGTGTTCTTTCATGCCATCTTGAGCACTGGAATAGTACTAACTTGTTTTGTTTTTGTACCTCCTTTGATGTTTGAATACAGATGCCGTCTGTTCACCCATGTCTGAAGACTGAACTCTCGTCTCTCTCCCAGTTCATCACAGGCCAGCTGGAAATGAGAACAACAAGTGCAACATAGCTTTGGATGAGACGGCCGATGATGGACTCTGCCCCTCATGCCCATTTACAAAAATGTCTTGTGGTATTACCACAGGACAGTAACGAAGGATATTACCACAGGACATTAACACAGGATATTACCACAGGACAGTAACACAGGATATTACCACACAGATTCCTGTGATTTTTTGGTACATTTACCACAGGAACTTAAAGTTCTTTGGTAATTACTCCCCCAAAAATGTACACAGGTACACAGGTCCACAGGTCCGAACAAAGATAGGTTCTATATCACTTGAGGGCGCTGTCCTTTTTATGCGTAATTTTGCGCTTTTTTTACTTCTTTCATTTTCCTCAAAATGACTGCATGTCAAAAGGAGAAAAATTACAGGGCATTCAGAGTCATATCTTTACAAAGTTTAAACAATAATGTTACCCTTTGGATTGTTGCAAACGGTATATACTGCCCCTTTAAATTTGCTCTTCAAAATATGATTTGTTTATTTCTGACAATTTTTTTCAATTTGCACTTTTAACATATTTGTAGAAAAATAACGATTGAAAATACAATATTTTTAGGTGAGGGTTAGGGTTAAGCTTTTAAACATATGTGACACGATCAAGCAAAATTAGTCGGATGTCGGCCCCGGTCAAAAAATTAGTTTTTATGTAGTTTCAAAGAGGGCATCTGTACGTTATAAAAACTGAAAACCCCATGTTGATACGATGTTTTGTTGTCGAGTTATGTAAATTTGTTTAAATACCAACGAAGAACACAGTGCATTTTTTTGATTCCCCCGACATCCGACTGATTCGGCTTGATCGTGTCACATATACAGAGTTCAACTATCTTCTTTTTGTAAAACTGTACTTTTCTCAGGCTAAATGGATAATGGAAGAAAGATGACAATAAAGTCTTTAATATTTTACCTTTTATCAAAAAGAATTTGAACAATCTTGAGGGAAGATTTTATGTATTTTTTTGTTATTGTAAAATTGATCAAGGTTTTGAGTTGGCTCATTCAGAGTGCAATAAAGAGATACGCCATAATTACATTGTATCAAACAGGCAATTTTTTTTTATTTCAAGTTATCATGAATTATTTCAATCATTTGAATATTTGTAGTTTATATTCATAAACATGAACATTTGGCTTGCAACAAAGGTTGTTTTACAATGTATAATAAAACATATTGGACTCGAAGAATACAAAGTTTGTCTATATCAGGCTTTTAAGTATTCCTACATTTTTCTATTTTTCTTTTCACTTTGCTCCTACTTTATAGTTTCCAACTTTTTTCCCTTGGAATTCCTACTATTTCTTTCTCCTACTTTTCTTAACCACAACTCTGAAAAATGAACTCATTAGTTTTGTTTTAATAACAGTGTTACACATGATTTTAATCGCATCATAATGAAGGGCTTGCAACTGTCATTTCAAGATCTTTATTGCGAATACAGAACATGCCAAATGCATTATGAGGCTTATGATGCAATATCATGACTTAAAAGTCCAACTTTTATTTAGATTTTGTATCCAAGAAACACCTCATGTACTAGATTTGTACATTCGTAATCGCCTCCCGAACCCAGAGGTTTAATTTATTTGGTTTAAAGGGAATATACATTTGAAAACATGACAAATAATCGATATGAACGGGTACAATTCCCCAACGTATTTTTTTTTTATTTGCTATGTTTCATCTTGAGTGGGGTAAGGGAGCAAAACTACAGAAGGAATTCCCTGCAATTGTTTTCGTGTTTGTTTTTTTTGCATTTATACGAATACAAACCTTTAAACAGACGGTGTAGTAATACTAACCTCCCAAATTCATCAATTTCAAAAAATTACAACAAAAGCAGATATATATTTTCCTTTAATAAAATAGATACCTTCTAAACCAGTACAAGTTATATACACAATTGACTTTACTGCAAAGAATCTAGTGAAATTATTGGGGAAAGACTTTGTTTGTTACCTTTATTGCCTCAGCTGTTACAGGCCGTCGACTCCTCAAGCAAAAAACAATGCAAATATTGAAGTGAGTTTTGGACAGTGTTGCGAAGCAAGGGTTAAATTGCATTGCGGTGCTGTTCAAAACTGTTATACAATTTCTTTCACATTCTGTGTCTTTCAAGCAGAGTTGAAACTTGTAATCACTCGAGTCAAAGACAGAGTTATAATTTTTTTTTCAAGACGTCAAATTGACCGTGGGATTAAGTTTTCAATTTTAGGCATTGTGACAACGGTAGCCTACTTGCTTATTTTTGGATAATGCCTGGCAAAAACTGTATTTAGCGAGTAAACAAAATTCATGTTTGTAAACATGTTTAGCATTAGGGTAGGTAGTGTTTTTTTAGCCATTGAACATTAATGTTTAGGAATTGAACTCTTGCATTTAACTGTTAATCACCAACCGCTGATCAACCACATTGCAAAACATGGACATCGAAATAAACGAAAAACTTGGTCCCATGGTCAATTTGACCTCTCTTGGGAAATAACTCATAACTTTGTCAAACATTATCAAATTTGGACGTTTGATGTCTTATTTGAATGTGGACAGGCATATCTTTTACACCATACCTATATTATCTATGTTTGTTACATTAAACTACGTGTGGCATTACTTTATATTTTGTTTATTATGTGTAAGCCCTGTATTTGGAATCGTATCAAAGCTACAACTTTGAGTTAAACATACGTTCGGACCCTTTGTTTCTTAATGCAAAAAGTTGTGTGAATTCCTGTTTTGGACGTCAAAATAGTTATTTTAATAACAGACTTGGTCTTTGAATTCACCCGCCGTGGTTAGAAATTGAGGAACCAAGCTAGCCGCGGCAAGGATCAGAGACCACGCGATTTTCCTGCGTGCACATCTTCCTGCGAAGTTCTTCTGGACGGAATTAAACAGCCACGTACGTATATTTTGTGTAAAATATATCAGAACCCCGGTTAACTGAGTCACTTAATTTCACCATGGAGGTAGATTTCTCCATGCACACAACATGCACAAGAGCTATGATTAGATATCAAATGTTGTCTATTGTGAAAATTAAAACCATAAGATCGCACATCGGGCGCTTCTAAAATATTTTTTGGGGGTATGTCAATGCCATATGAAGCAATGTAAACTCGTCACAAAAAGTATCGAGACGCCTAAAAATGAGCCAATAATTAACGGACCGAAAGGGTATGGATTAATCGAAGCAAATAACCCAGTGCATAATTTTGGTCTGCGTATTTGACACCTCGATTGTTGAGACTGGATGCGATGTTGCGGTGCGGAGTTACTGTCATTTCAATGGTCGTTTTCAAAAGTGAAAATCGTCCCTATAAAAAGTAGGTTTGCATTATGGTTTTGAATGGTCATGTTTATAGGCTATGCTTTACACACGTGTACAAAAATGCAACAGACACTCAGAAAATGAAGATAATGTGTTCCTTTCACAACATAGATTTATTGTTTTCATTCAAATTAAACTTTTTGCCACGACTTTATCTTTAGGGATGATTGTCACTTTTGAAACTGGATCTACGACCATTGAAATGACAATAACTCCGCTCCGCAACATAGGCACATACGTGCACAGGTCCACATTGTCCGGGGTAACTTATTTTGATCTAGAAATAACTGGACTTGAACCAGGGGGCATCAGGAAGAAAATTTCTCGATATCGGGTCAGAAAATTCCAACGAAATTTTCGGCGTTGACCCACCCACCCTTACGGATATTTTTTTTTGAAAATGATATCCGGATGCCATACCCACCCCTTTTACGGAATATTTTTTTTTTCATTTCATAACTGGAGTTCGGACCCACCCCTTTAACGGGAAATATTTTTTTCATTTCACCAACTCAAGTTCAGACCCACCCCTTTAACGGGATATATTTTTCGGAATTCGACAGGAGATAATTCGTGACGAGATCGAAATTTTCGGAACGACTTTCGAGATCATTCTGAATTTGACCATGGAAATCTGCTCGTTCAGACAGATATAGACGAATCTGTGTCCGTTCACTTTCGCGAACTGCTGCAGCAGTTATTCACTGATAATCATCCCCGGCGCCCGGCGCCCGGCGCCAGTCTCAGTCCGCATCCGGTCCTCAGTTCCTCGGAGTCCAGCGTACTATTATCTTCACTTTCGTTTTCAAAGATTCAATGTTTCCGAGTTGGAAAATTCGACAATTACCCGTAAATTACGCCGGTTGTCGCTCTTCATTCAGAATGCGGCGGCCGCATATTAAGAATAGGATCGTCGCCCCACACTGACACCGTGAGAGCAGTCAAAACGGACTTGAAATTGAGAATGCCCGTAAGTTTTTTATTTTTTCTCGATTGAAAATTCGATCACTGACGCTGTCACTGATCACGAAAATTTTAACAAAATGCTTGAAAATGGCGAAAAATGGAGTGAAATATTTTTTTGTAGTTCAAGTCAGGTGTTTTGACCCACCTTTTTTGTTGAAATTTTTTTTTTTCATTCCAAAATCCAGTTAGACCCACCCCTTTTTGCAAAATTTTCTGGCGCCAGAAAAGTCTGCCGCGAGGCCTGTTAGACCACCCCACCCCACACCTGATATCGAAATTTTTTTTTACTGATGCCCCTTGCTTGAACTCGATTAAATTTGGTCCCTTTTTTCGTCCCATCAGTACAAATTCGCCCCCAAAATTACCAAAATGTAAACATTTTCCGAGGTCATGGTATTTTCAAGTAGAAATACCGGTACTGGCACACGAACAATTTTGGTTCCATTTTTGGTCCCATCAGTACAAATTCGCAACCCCCCCCCCCCCCCCCCCCCCCCCCTCATCCCATAAAAAATCCTGCATACGGGGCCTGCAAAAGTATCGATCGTATGATCGAGGTGTCAAAATACGCAGAACAAAACATGCACAGCCGAGGGATTTGCTTCGATTTATTTATACTCTTTCTTTAATTATTGGATCATTTTTAAAGTGTCTCAATACTTTTTGAGATGAGTGATGAGTGTACATGGGAAAGAGACCGCCCCCCCCCCCCTTTTTTTGTTTAGTGGTCACTGTACTTGCGTAATGTTGTGGTTTCTTTTTAGGGTGGGGGGGGGGGGGTGGCCTACCGTCAGGTCACATTAGTCTAGGGAGTGTAGGTAGGGGGGGGGGCTAAGGGGGGAGTCACTCGGTCCCATATATTTTTTTTGCTGGGTATAGACGATGTGCCTCTGTTGACATCTGTATTCAAATGTGCCCGTCAATATGCGCACGCATCATGTTTTACATAAATTCGGTTAAGAGATGACATCAGAGGTCACATAATTCAAAGGCGATCTGACCTGCGACGTCAGTCTTTAAGCAAATTTTATGTAAAACACGATGGGTGCGCATCACTGCCGGGCACATTTAAATACAGATGTAAACACGTGACGTCAGAGGGCACATCGTCTATAGCATGGAGCAATAGTTTATTGCTCCATGGGTATAGTCAATGCCTATATATTCATTACTGGGGGGTGGGGTGTCACCACCATATCCGCAATGTGGTAGCCTTATCCATGGAGGATTCCTCCATGCCTTATCTTCTTTCCATGATGATTATATTATTATTATGATTAACATAACAAGTACGTACGGCACTATACACATTTATCATTAGGCATTTTTGCTGTGCCATGGGAAAGCTTTCATTGAATAACACCAATCAATTCATCATCGGACTGTGAAAAGACTATTTTTAGTTCTTTATCACAGGGACAGGCCTACATGGATATTGGATACAAACATGTAAAACGCAAACAAAACCGCAAGGTCATGATATAGTCAGGCAACGGTGCTGGTATGGGATATGTTGTACACGCACCCGGCACGACGTACCACGTGTACGTCATACATGCGTGTGTAAACACACGTGCCACTGATCAGCTGATTGCGGTCAGCCGGCCGGCAAACGATCGATGACAAACTCGAAACCCTTTCAAAAGGCGCGCGGTACCTCACGTGTGCGCCTGCGTAAGCCCATATTTACGCTCGGATTTCCTGTTTGCTGCTCTTACTGACGAAAAATGAAACTTATTTTTCTTTTTCTAAGTTCAAATCCTGGAAATTATGTGTTTTTCGACCGTAATTCGGCATAATTTGAGTCGCGTTATGTAGCGACTCAAACCATCGGACCAACTGGTCGGCTGAACGTTCAATCGTTTACAGCGAGGTAGCGTGGCCGAGCGGTCTAAGGCGCTGGTTTTAGGCACCAGTCATTTCGATGGCGTGGGTTCGAATCCCACCGCTGCCAAGATTTTTTTGTTTTGTTTTTAATTTAGAGTATACAGCATATTTTTTAACGCAATGACAGTACATAATATGACTCTTGTTTTCATTTTTTATTTTAACTTCAATCCCGACTCGGAGAAATCTCCTTGGAAATAGTATTTTGCGATAGAGACATAGCCTATTTATTGAAAATAAAATGTTGGGATTATATGTCTCGATTCTCGATTTCTTTATAACATTAATGATGGTATAAACGATTTGCTTTTGCTGTACTTTCCAATTTATTCAATCTCCAGCTAGAGTAATTAAATCATTGTTACGATGACTGTCTAATGCCTTTAATTACCTTGTAAAATTCGGGGAAACCAACAAATTTCAAAATGGACTGAGAAAACTAGATGAAATTATGAATGGTAGTACGATCCCCCAATTACGGTTACCGGGGAGGGGAGGGGTGGGGTTCGGGGGGTAGGGTTTGGGGGTAGGGTTTGGGGGTGGGGTTCCCCCCCCCCCCCCCCCCCCCCCCCCCCCTCCCCCTCCCCCTCCCTAGTTTTGTGGTGACAATTCCAAAACTATATGCCCGTAACATTTAGTGAGGTATCTTTCCAACATTGAAATGTAAAAAGTACGGAAAACAATCACTGCAAAAGCTTGAAATACGTCGCTTTAATGTACTGTATGCACATTGCATTGACAGGTTTGCATAATTAGAACCGATTAGGCCGACAGTACTTTAAACCTGCACCGTTTTGTTCAACAACACACGAGCGAATCTAGGGTTATATTAACTACCTTGAAAAATAGTTGAAGGAAATTTAAAAAGTGAAATATAAAAAAAAGTAACATGCGACAAATGTATGTCACAAAAACCTGAAAAGTTAACAGCGGTGGGATTCGAACCAGTCATTGAAATGCCACGCTCGGTCACGATACCGTATAGATAAGTTTTGGTAATCTGGCGCTCAGAATCCACTTTCGCACAAGGGGTTATTGACAGTATTGGTGCACTTTTTCAGTCTGCAAAATATACTCATCACTCGATCATACACGAATGTCTTTATTTTTGTAACCTTGAAAAAAAATCATTCAGGCAAAAACAAGGGTTTGAGCGATCGAAGTACATGCGCGCGTATTAATTTTGCCTCTGAAGAAGATCCGAAGATTAAAATATTAGGCCCTCTTACTTATATATTGGCCGATTAAACTGATATTACACGTTGACGTTCGCGAAAACGTGCTGCTAACTTGAAACTAACATTTATTTAATACATAAAACGTGCTTAGTATACCAGATTCGGTCATGGGCAACTCATTTTATCAGTTATTTTTATGCAGTTATTTTATCAGGGCACCACAACTTGTTTTCTAGGACAAAGACAAATTTAGTTATTAACAAGCTATGAACCATGACACCATCTTAGTTGCATATATTTTATTTTTTATCAAAAATCATACTTGCATTTCAATTACCTAATTCTCAATAACACCATAAACAAATCCACAAGAAAAGCATATCACTTTAATACCAAAACGGGCAAAAGTCGGCAGCAGAGGCCATGTATGGCTTGGCTTCGGTATATTTTTGGCAGATAGTGAAAACTTTTCTAAACTTTTCTAATCATAACTAACATAATAAATCATAACAAAATAATAACTGACTTTTTAAAATTTGGGTGGGATGTATAATATTAAGAGTAAAGCTTTTAAAGCAGTAAAAGAGGCAACAAAATGAACATAAAGCCATTTTTTAAAACAAAATTGAGAAATTGTTCTGTCTAACCTCTAAAGCACAAGATGTTTCTTCTTATTTTCTATACATTATATTATTTTATGTACATTCAGGGTTACTGAGCAAATAATAGTGATGACACGTGCATTTGCTGTTCATTTGCAGATTACACTCTCCAGGATTTGTTTACTTGACAATGTTTTTTGTTAACTCAACAACCTGGAAGTTTTGCTTTAAAACCTGTTAAATAATCAGTTCCATTTAAAAATGGAACTTTATGCAAAACAAACGATTTTGCCAAATAACTGAAGAGGTATATCATCCTAGCTCACTCTAAAAAAAAAACACACTCCTCCAAAAGAGTGAAATTGATTTTTTTCCGAGTGAAAGCAACTTTAAAAAGAGTGAAAAATCGCTCTAAAAATGCCATCACATGGCACCTCGAAAGAGTGACATTTACTCTTTGGGAGTGATTTTCACTCGTTTTGGAGTGGTTTTATAAGAGACTCGCTCCTACATTTAGCGAGTGAAATACCCTAAAAGTTCATGTTTTGGATTGTTTTAACAGTCTGGTTAAAAGGAAACTAAGTTAATACTATTTTATTTATAACACGTTTCGTAGCCCAAATGGGCACTTCCAGGACAAAATATCCATTTAAACTAATGTATGAAAAGTAGATGTATGAAAATACTAGTTCTGGTTCGACTTTCAAAGTTATTCACCAAACAATAGAAAAATATATTTATGTATACATGTAGTTTATGAAATACTGCTAAATTCAAATATTCTAGACACTCTTGTCAACTAGATCTAATAACAATCCACCAAAATATAAAAATAATTATCAAGTACAAATAAACGTTGTGCCCTTGTTCAGTCACTAAGCTATATCACTAATATGACATTACAATCGTCTTTAACCTTTAACTATCTTGAATGAAAAACATCACTCAGGAAAACTAAACAATTTAATAATGGAAACATTGATAATGAAAACGTGACAAATTTATGTGGACAAAAACCTTACAAATTGTCAGTGGTGGAATTGTAAACCTTGATCCTCAAAAACATTGACTTTGATTTGATTGACTTTCTAGTTATTTTGTAGTATAAATCTTTACCCCGCCCCACCCCCCCTAAAATCAAAATGCAATATGCAAATATTTAGTCCATCAATAAAGGTCAAAGCTTTCAAAAATAGGTTTGCAATTCCACTCCCACCTCACTTTGTTTTTTGAAAATCAGAATTCAACACCAAAAGAAAATAAAGATATAATCCAAACATTTATCGAAATCATCAATTCTGCCAGTCAGTGACGTGAGGATTGAGTCGGTGAGATAGTCTCCGAGACCAGCACAAATGGCCAGGCTGGAGGTTGAACCCTGACCCTGTCCATCTAAGTCCCTGCGTTGACCATAGAGGCAAAATTACTGCCCTCCGTGGCCAGTAGATTCTCCGGTGTGTCAAACTCCGCTACTCTGCCTTCACTTAAGACTAATATACGGTCCGAGTCCACGATGGTTTGCACACGGTGCTGAAAAAACATGAAGGTACATTTTTGTTTACAAATATTGCAACGTAGTAAAAAATATAATAATAATGCGTATTTATGAAGTACACGTATCAACCAGACAGGTTCTCAAAGCTCCACATCATTATTACCCATGCTCATTGGGCCATTGAAAGATTTCAAATACAATCTCAGCTCCCTGGGAGTATTACAGCTCGATGCTGCCATTTAGGAGCAAAGCAGCTAAAATCAACCACTATAACAAAGAGTGATAAAGTACCTTGCTCAAGGGTACCTATGCACCATAACCCCAGACTGGACTCGAACCCACAACCTGCGGAATTACCCGTGGACCACAAATCTAATGCTCCGGACCATGAAGCCACGGCACTCCATGAAGACTTTATATTCAAATGCAAAGCCATTGAGAACTACTTAAACTTAAAACTTTAATGAGAAAGAAAGGGTTTTATAATTCAACAAGACTTTTCCCATCCCAGTCTCTTTCCTCGCAAACGGCTGGCCAAAATTAATTTGCCTTATAATATGTGACCTGTCACCACAAAATGAGAGTAAAGTTGCACGATGTGATTCAGAGATATGGCCATCCAAAGTCAAAATATGAAGGGTGGTAAATTTTGAGATTTTGCGTATTTTGGGAAACCTAAGTCCTCCTCTACATATTCCCATTTTTGGGGTGAGATCAGATGATCGAAAACCTCTTAAATTACGCAATTTTGCGTAGTGTTTGCGTAGTTAGTATTTGGATTAAAGTCCATTAGTAGTCTAGCTAACACGGTAATTAAATATGCAAATCAGGTCCTCGTAAGTATCCCACGTTTTCAAAATTGTTTTATTTTGTTGTTTATACAATAGTTTGTCGAAAATTTCAAGAATAAATAATGTTTAAAGTAAGTTTTCTCACAAACCCGTTTTGTGAAACCCATGACATTCTGGAGCGCTGTAAAAATTATTTATTGCAAAACCCCCAAGTGTTATGTACCATTGGAAAGCTCTATTACTTAAGAATTTGAATATACCAATATCTAAATTTTCAATATTTCCGACTTTACTCTCATTTTGTGGTGACAGGTCATCACATATGTCAGGAGTTTTGTCAAAATGAGCACAGGGCATAGTGGAGAAAACTGAAAAATAATGAACAATGGGTGATTGGTTTAATTTTTAAATTGTTTGATATAACCCTAACCCTTTGGTATGCCTACTATTAATTTTGTAAAAAATTAGTATGAAAGTAGTGGAATAAAAGTATTTTAAAGGAAAAACAATTAAACATTTCTATTTTACATGTACATGTACAAAATTCGAAACTTCAAAGGCCTTTTTTTCTCAATATTTTACTTTTGCGACATGTTCATCAATGCGAACTTTAAACAGCCATAACTTGTAAATGCAATGTCCAATTGAACTGCAAGAAACAGTAAGAAAAATGTTATCCTCTTTTCTAATACCTGAGAACTGTCATTTCAACCTCTGCCCCGTTCCGTCTCATTTTGCCAGAACCCTTAACCAGTTCGCGCCGGATGACGTATATAAACGCAAATATTTCCCCAGATTCAAAACGGATGACGCATAAACACGCCAAGTTCAAGTTCGGAAATGTATGTCAGCAGCGGGCAAGGCCGGAAATGCGTGGGTGTGCTTCCCGGCACTATCAGCCTGAACACGCTTCGGATTGAGTTTCGTTAAAAATAATCCCGCCCGTGGGCTCGGCGATGTTAAAATAATCCCGGCGCGAACTGGTTAACGTAGATTGTGGCTCAGCAAATTTGGGATTGAAATTGAAAACTCAGAATATTGTTTTCTTGGAATATGCAGCATATAGAGCTAAAAACTTCATCAGGTTGTTGGTCAAGCACCTTTCTTTATATTTTAAGCACTTTTGCTGCCTCAAAGGATAAAAATGCACAACTGACAAATGGTCTGTTTTCCCTTTAAGGATTAACGTATACTTTCTCTGTGCTTATTCTGTGAACATTGAATGGTGATCGTAAGTTAACTAGCACAGCCCAGACGTTAGGGTTAAGATGATCTTATGAGATTATTTTTTAACTAGTGACACAAACTCACAAAGCAGAGAGATACCTTTAAGGTCAGGGTATACTTACAGCTATGGTGAGAACAGTCCGGTCTTCAAAAGCTGTGGCCACAACTTGCTGTAAAATTTTATCCTGCAACACAAAAGTAAAACATTCCTTTTCTTCTAAATGTCCAAATACAGGTATATATTTTCAACAATATTTCGGATATGAAAAATACAACCAACCAAACAAAAAGTCAAGCCCCTCCCAAAACCCCAAATACTTTTTTTTTTAATTCAAAAATAATAAATAGAAACTGTAGCAGTCTATATCCGTTCAAAATATGCAGCAGTGCGTGGCGGTTTATGTTTGCGCGGATAGGCCTTCAGTCTTACTGTTTTTTTAAAGTTTTTTTCTTCGAACCGCTTATCTAAACAACTTCAAAATTGACACTGGACATTCTTGAGAAATACACCTGCCAATTTTCAATTTTATAAAGTGCTCGGTTCTGGAGATAATCTAAATACCGGCAGAAACAGACAAATTCCTGGAATTACAGTAAGATGTTGGTCCACTTTCACATTTTCAGCACTTTTTAAACATAAATTTCTTAAGAGTATGGCTGGATTAATGAGGAGTTTCTAGATTGATTAGTGGTTATTTGATCGAAAAGTGCTCAGTAGTTTTTGAATTAAATTTCAAAGTGAACAAAGAACTTGGCAAGGCGGGTCTTAAACCTGCGACCTCCAGAATTCCGGACCGGCGCTCTACCAACTGAGCTATCTTGCCCTATTTTGGCAGTCTTCTAAATTGTCAGTATTTTTTGTTTGAATTAAACCAAAATGTATCAGGGAGACTTTCTCAAATTGAGAATACATCTACATGAAATCTACAGGGCAGAAAACTGACCGTTTCCAAGTCGATGGAGGCGGTTGCCTCATCCATGACCAGGATGCGAGTCTTCCTCAAGAAGGCACGAGCCAAGCAAAACAGCTGCCTCTGACCAACGCTGAAATTTTCTCCTCCCTCCGTTACCATTGTGTCTGTTGTAAAAAAACAAAAACAACAGACTTTTAGACAGGTTGGGGTTAGGTTTATAGAATGGCGTGGGTGTTACTTTCTTTCCGCAGATATCAGTTAGAAGATATTTGCCATCCTCTAATTAGAGGGGTGGCATGGGAATGGGGGGTTGGAGGAGTGGGGTGCGAAAAGGGGAAGGGTGGGGTGAAAATAGGGGGAAGGGTGGGGTGTGCGAATAGATTGTATGGAGACTGAGTAGTCTTACGGAGTCCCAGGTCCAGCTCAGACACCGTCTCCCCCATCTGAGCAATCTCCAAGGCTTCCCATAATGCTCTATCGTCATGCTCATTTCTAGCATCAAGGTTGAATCTGGACAAAAATCAACAATTTGAATTAGCATTCGACCATAGCAAGCAAAAGTTAAATCGCAGTCAAAACGAAATAAACTCATCATAAAAGTTGCACATAGTTAACAAAAAGGACAAAATGACCGGAGAGCAATATTTTTAAAGAACTAATGGCATTTAGCGTAAAATTATGTAATTATCATTCACGTGTATTGGAGATAAAATTGACTGAAGTAGTGTTTAAAATAGTCTTTTAGAAAATATTTTGCAAAGAAGAAGAAGGAAACAATTCTGCACTAGGTGGCTTTATAGGAAAATAAAAACTATTTTAATGTATTGTCAATAATTTGTTGAATGAGAAAACAACCAATTGTAACAAATGTCAGAGGGAATGCATTTCAGTTTCAACTGTTTTCCCCCAAAGTTTCCAGCTTACCTAATGGTTCCAGTAAAGAGAACTGGATCCTGTGGAATAATTGCCAGACGACTTCTCAAATGTACCAGGGGCAGATTAGCAATGTCAATGTTGTCCACCAATATGCTTCCTAGAGCAAGAAAACAAAGAGTAAAAGTTAAGTGTATGCTCCTTTCAGACATTCCAAAGATTCCAAAGTCCTGCCAAATTTGACCCAAACAGAAATGCCTTTCAGATCAGGGAAGGTTAGGAATGAATTATAGATCCTCAATTAAACATTTATATCATAAATGTATATAATACAAGTAAGTTGACAATGTTTATTCTATCAAAACTGTAATATTCGAGCCATTTCTGTGGTACTGATAGCATGTGTGGCTTGCTCAATAAACAGGGTGGTAAAAAAACACACGTTACGGCCTATTTTCAGTCCCCCTCCGAACAGAAAATCTAATTTGGATAGGTGATTCTTTTTGGAAACAAAGTGATCCAAGATCACCCGATTTGGTCCAGTAGTTTTCATTCTAGTGGTCTTTTTCTGGAACAAAGTCGGGGGTCAGTTGGACAGGCATCCACAACATATAGCGCATATACAGTCAACGTGCAATAATGTTGCAATCTCATACTATAGCTCCGGGATCGATTACGAGGCGAAACGAATGGAACAGCAATGCACGGTAATGAACAAAATTGCACGATGTGTGATGTAAAATCATACAATTGAATATTTGTGACCTGGCACCACGAAATGAGCGGTAAGTCGCACATGGCCAAAACGTGTTATTGGCCGAAACGTCAATTTTTCAAATGGGAGTTCGGTTTCGAGTTGTTAACGTTTTTACATACAAACAAAACTTCTTTATTATATCCCAAAATTTTAAAGCTTAATTCAAACTCTAAAGTGTGTTTTTTTTGTGGCTGAATTTATTTTATTTTTTTATTTATGTCATATTTAATTAGGTGAAAAGTCCAATCAGTGTACAGCACTGCTTTCCATGGAGGCCCTCAGGTGCTGAATTGCGAAGGGCGCGGCTTCAACGTAGTCGAGCCGCTGGCACGTAATAGCAATGAGTGATAGTATAGTTGGCACGGTTCACGGACTTTGAACTCCATTTTCTCAAAACAAGGGAGCATGACTTCATCAATTTCAAAGTATAGCGGTGGCTAGGAATAAGCTACAGCAACACACAACACATTATTTGAAAGCTTAGGGCTTCTTTCTAAAAATGTAACAATGTCAATTGTTATATTTCGCGACTTTCCACCCATTTTGTGGTGCCAGGTCACATTTGTCAATGAAATAAGGCAAATCATTCAATGTCGTGCGACTAAATTTCACCAATTAAATGACAAGGATCTAAATGTGTTATAAGGCCAAATAAAAAACAAAACATGTTTAGCGTCACCGCCCGCATCCTTTTTGGGGGCTGCCTCCTTTTTTTTTGTGACCATTTTGGCAAAAAACAAAAAACAAAACAAAAACAAAAAAATATTTTAAGATAATAAAATTTTAAGATCGTGTTTTAGACTTTAGCATCACTGTTTACATGCTCTTGAAATATATTTTGTCTAATAGGAAGGCTAGGGTGTGACGTGTAGTCATGTACAGTGCATACTTGATCGACCCAATCGTGGGTGAACCATGTTTTAAGTTTAAATTGGAAGATAGGGTGTGACATGTTTATTGCATGAATAAAATTAAGATGTGTTGGGCGGCCATTTTGAAGAGAAAAAAAAAAGAGAAAAAAAAAGGCCCTCCTCCTTCCTTTAAAAAAAAAAGGCATGACGCTAAACATGTTTTTTTTTTTTTTTGCCTAACACTCCCCATTATGAATTGGATTGATTCTATCCGTACCTTGGAATGTCTGTATGACTCTGAAAAGTGTCAACATGAGAGAGGATTTACCACTTCCTGTCCGACCGCAGATTCCAATCTAAACAAAAAAAGAAGATGAGATTACTTTTACAGTGCAACTGTAATTAAAATGTAAATCGCCCATCACAAGGCCAAAGGCCACTGGAGGTGTGGGCTACAGAGGAAATAGTGTGGAAGAACCAGCCCCTCACACTGAAACAAGACAAAACGATCTCTTTAGAGTATGAATAGGATTAGCATGGGTAGCTAGTCCACTGCAAGGCATTAATAATGCCTCTACCCATATTAGGAGTAGAAGTACCATGGCCCAGGTTGGGCTCGAACCCACAACCTGCAGAATTACATACACAACTGCATACCACTAATTCAATGCTCCAGACCACTAGGCCATGGCACTTTAACAAATGAAAACTAATTTTTTATCAGAGGTTGTTGGCCACTTATGATCAAGCTTGCATCTGTATACAGACACGTGTACATTGCCTTACATTCGATGGCAAATATTGCCAGACTATCTCATTAATAAAAATGTGTCTTCATAAAATGTTAGTAACTGACTGAAAACGAAGAAAATTCTAAAAGAAAAAGCCACATCAATGCATTGGGTTTTTTCTAGCACTATAAGAAAAACTATTCACCAGTTTTTCTAAATTTGAGAAAAGTTAAAAGAATAATACTTAGTTTGGTTTTCTTCAATCAAGAAACTAAGAAAAAAATCCAATACATGGTTTCTTAAACAAGAAGTGGTTCATTGGTTCATTTTCTTGTGTCACTCGCTAGAAACAAAGTATTCGGAAACCATTTTTGGCAACACAATAACAAATTGTCGGTACGTGGTGCGCAATCACGCATTCATAAATCATGCACATGCTTTTGAATATCAGCTTTTAATTCTGCACTTTGTGCATTTGCATTGGCGGTGTACATGTATGTTGCGGACAATGGGGCAGTGCAGTGTGGGGCGGTGCCAATCCAGGAAACCCAAGTTAGCAGCCCAGCACTATGCGGAGGTGCGCAACTACGCATTCATAAATCACGCACGAGCTTTAGGCATTCTAGATCGACAGGTGACCGTCTGGATCTTCTTACTGGTCATTTAGAGTCCTCACTCGATAAGAAGCAAGATAAGCGGTGTTCATTATATCGACATTCTTCCGGGAAGACTTTGGGGAAGACCTAAACAATTATTCGACAATACCTATATTGCTCCTTAGAACAATATGGCACTTTTACATCTGAACGTCAGGTAAAATACCTTTTCTCCTGGCATGATATTAATGGTGACGTTATGCAGGACTGGACCTAACTCAGTAGCGTAGCGTGCTGATACACCCTCAAACATAATCAAGCCATTGCCGGGCCAGTTTGCAGGAGCCGACACTGTGCCTGAATTAATAACAACAAAAAATGTGTAAATCCTAACTAGGCGCTTCAACCTTTTAGCCTGGTATGAAAAGAGCCCCTCCTGGGTGGAAAGAGCAATGAGCGACAAAGTGCCTCGCCCATTTGGCACACGCACCATAGTCCCAGGCCGGACTCGAACCCACGACTCTACCTACAGAATACAATTTCAATTCTCCAGAACATGAGGCCGCGGCACTCCACATGCCAGTAACAAATGACTGGTGCCAAACATCTTTGTCACGGCTCAATGGAATGGCTTGTGAGATGACTTGGGACAGCTTAGGACAGCTTGTGGTGGACTTGTGAAGAACCTGTGACAGACTTGGGACGCTTTATGATCAATCACATCACCGCTGTTTCTGCCATTGTGTATTGCGACATACAGTTGTGCGCATGTGCCATTTTCAAATCTAGATTAAATAAAATGCATTATTCATGAGCGGTGACCCGCGACAGAGGGACGATCAAAAAACGGTAATTACCGATGAATAATGACATTAGGGGCTTTTTTTATTTTGATGAGTTCATTCATAAGAATGTCCGTGATTTAATAAAACCCCAAAACCAAACAAAATTGGAATGACAAGCGCTAAAAATTAAAATTAAATACAGACGATCCGTTTCGTTAGTCATTAAGAAAAGGATGGTTTTCAGGACAAATTTAACAGTGAAGATGAGTTTTTCCAAACTCAAAAAATGGTTTGTATAAAAAAGCAGATTGTGATCTCTTTGAATCATGTGTTTTCGAAAGAGCAAACCCAGCAAGTGATAAACAAAACTAGGTTTGAATATTTCGTTTTTCCATCTTGAACGGAGTTTTCCGCAACGCGACATTGCGGTTTAGCATGATACCCGTCCAAATGGGAATACGCATATCGTTTGGGAATACGCAGTTCTAGATTTCGAATCCAAGTTGGCAAATCTCGGGCCGAATACGCGGCAAATTAAAAATTGTAAAGAGTATTCAGCCTGATATTTGCCCACTCTGGTTCGAAATCTAAAACCGCGTATTCCCAAACGTGTCCTTAAACAATATGCGAGACTTATTTACACGGGTATCATACTAGGCCGCAATGTCGCGTTGCAGAAAACTCCGTTAAAGATAGAAAAAAATAAAGATTCAAACCTAATTTTTTGTATCACTTGTTGGGTTTGCTCTTACAAAAACACATGATTCAAAGAGATCACAATCTGCTTTTTTTTACAAACCATTTTTTGAGTTTGGAAAAAGTCATCTTCACTGTCAAATTTGTCCTGAAAACCATCCTTTCCCTTAATGCCTAACGAAACGGAGCGTCTGTATTTCAGTTTAAATTTTGCGCTTGTCATACCAATTTTGTTTGGTTTTGGGGGTTTATTAAATCACGAATATTCTTATGAATAAAATGATGAAAATTGAAAAGCCCCTAATGTTAGTATTCATTGGTAATTTCCGTTTTTTTATCCTCCCTCTGTCGCGGGTCACTGCTCATGAATTATGCATTTCATTTGATCTGGATTTGAAAATGACACATGCGCACAACTGTATGTCGCTTAAGAAACGGCGGTGACATGTACCCAGACAACAACACTGGTAAACTCTTAATACAAAGTTAAAGTTGTACTAGACCACTTTGTTGTGCATTTGTTGTCAGTTGTGCATTTATATGACTTGAAGCAGCAAAAGTTATCTAAATCTACAGAATGGTGCTATAAACCTCAAGCAGTTTTAGCTCTGCAATATTCCGAGTAAAAATAAGATTTTGATTTTGAACCAAATATTTAGAAAAATGCTTCATACTTTTTTTTAGACTTCTTTCTTCAAAATGACAGCATGTCGGAAGGAATAATTTGAGAGTGTTTTAGAGTCAATAGAATCTTTACATTAAGTAAGCTTTTGAATAATAATTTGGTTGGTTACTTTTTGTGATAGTTGCAAAAAGGTAAACTGCCCCTTTAAATCACAATGAATTAACACTGGAAACAATGGAGCCACATACCTTCATATTTTTCAGTGTCGATGTTTTTGTAGTAGTCCACTCTCTCAATGGAATTCAGCTGCATCTCCATGTTGGCTGAGGAGCGAATCATCCAGTTGAGTTGGTTGGATGCCTACAAGTGGGAACATTGTCAAAGCGTACAGTAAGCCTAACTTTTGAAGAAAAAAAAAACATCTTCCGGGGCCAATTTCAAAAGTAAAAACAAATTGCTGCTGGGAAAATTCTCCCGTTTTAAGTAAAAACTGATTTAAAACGATCAGAAGTCAACACAGTCAACACAGTAAATTTCTTTAATTTAAAGTGTAAATTGAAAAATGTGAAAAGATTCCAGGGCATTGAACAATTTAGCAGGGTGGTAAACATTTTAGTGGGGCGGAAAAGTTTAGTGGAGGCATAAAATGTTGGCCGGCATCACCTAACACGAGTACCTCAAATAAAAACCAAAATATGTCCCACATCACAACAATTTTAAGTTCTTGTTAAAAACGACTAGATATTCTGAGTATCTACTTGTCTTACATTGAGAGCGTAAGCGATTGCCAGTCCCACTAGGCTTGGTAGCAGCAACCCATCAATTGCAGAGATGACTGTTGTCAAGCCAGCGATCAGCACGATGAAACCTCCTATTAGTTCCTGTAGGAGGGGAATTATACAAGAATGTGAAAAGGGGGCGTCTGTAAGGGTGGATCTAAGACAGAGATGACTGTTGACAAGCCAGCGATTGATCAACATGATGAAACCTATCAGTTCCTGTAGGAGTGGAATCATACCAGAATGTAAAAAGGGGGCGACTGTAAGGGTGGATCTAAGACAGAGATGACTGTTGACAAGCCAGCGATTGATCAACATGATGAAACCTATCAGTTTCTATAGGAGTGGAATCATACCAGAATGTAAAAAGGGGGCGACTGTAAGGGTGGATCTAAGACAGAGATGACTGTTGACAAGCCAGCGATTGATCAACATGATGAAACCTATCAGTTCTTGTAGGAGTGGAATCATACGAGAATGTAAAAAGGGGGCGACTGTAAGGGTGGATCTAAGACAGAGATGACTGTTGACAAGCCAGCGATTGATCAACATGATGAAACCTATCAGTTCCTGTAGGAGTGGAATCATACCAGAATGTAAAAAGGGGGCGACTGTAAGGGTGGATCTAAGACAGAGATGACTGTTGACAAGCCAGCGATTGATCAACATGATGAAACCTATCAGTTCTTGTAGGAGTGGAATCATACGAGAATGTAAAAAGGGGGCGACTGTAAGGGTGGATCTAAAACAGAGATGACTGTTGACAAGCCAGCGATTGATCAACATGATGAAACCTATCAGTTCCTGTAGGAGTGGAATCATACCAGAATGTAAAAAGGGGGCGACTGTAAGGGTGGATCTAAGACAGAGATGACTGTTGACAAGCCAGCGATTGATCAACATGATGAAACCTATCAGTTTCTATAGGAGTGGAATCATACTAGAAGGTAAAAAGGGGGCATCTGTAAGGGTGGATCTAAGACAGAGATGACTGTTGACAAGCCAGCAATTGATCAACATGATGAAGCCTATCAGTTTCTGTAGGAGTGGAATCATACTAGAAGGTAAAAAGGGGGCATCTGTAAGGGTGGATCTAAGACAGAGATGACTGTTGACAAGCCAGCGATTGATCAACATGATGAAACCTATCAGTTTCTATAGGAGTGGAATCATACTAGAAGGTAAAAAGGGGGCATCTGTAAGGGTGGATCTAAGACAGAGATGACTGTTGACACGCCGGCGATCGATCAATATGATGAAACCTATCAGTTCTTGTAGGAGTGGAATCATATGAGAATGTAAAAAGGGGGCGACTGTAAAAAGGGGGCGACTGTAACGGTGGATCTAAGACAGAGATGACTGTTGACAAGCCAGCGATTGATCAGCATGAAGAAACCTATCAGTTTCTGTAGGAGTGGAATCGTACCAGAAGGTGGAAAGGGGGCGACTGTAAGGGTGGATCTAAGACAGAGATGACTGTTGACAAGCCAGCGATTGATCAACATGATGAAACCTATCAGTTTCTGTAGGAGTGGAATCGTACCAGAAGGTGGAAAGGGGGCGTCTGTAAGGGTGGATCTAAGACAGAGATGACTCTCAAGAATGTTGTACTGTTCTTACCAGTCTGGCACCCAACCACCTATTGCTTGTGTTCAGATATATGAACATGACGTTGTTTTTCTCCATCTTACTGATCAGGTCATCACGGAAACGCTCTTGTTGCCTATAGGTATACAATAGAAGAAAAGTAAAACATCAAGATGAAATACAGTGGAAAATAAAATGTCTACAACTTCTCCAAACAGTGTTTTGTTCGGCCAAAGGGTTTATCAAGAACCAATTTTTACTTCTTAAAGACGCTCAGAGCATGTTGATCGGAATGTTGAGTGCATACTCAAAGGGTTCTTTTCAGAACCACTCAATTTCCAAAAAAATACAACCAGGTTTTCTTTTGGTTTTTTTGAGGGGGGTGGTTGGTTTTTCATAAAGGAAAAGTTTATTCCCCCAATTAAAACAAAAAATTGTTGTATTGGGGATAGGGGCCATGGCCCCCATTGGGCTCCCTGGATCTGCGAACGATTGGAAGCCTATCGGGCTTCCTGGATCTGCTAACAACCGGGCCATGGATCTGCTAACCACGCTGGGCAACCACTGAGCCGACACTGGATCTGCCAACAACCGGGCCCCCATTGGGTCCCTGGATCTGCTAACCACTGACCCCACGCTGGGCAACCACTGGAATGATGTCAGATTTTGTTTAGATGTGTGCTATGGGACAACAAAACCGTCGGCCGGAACTGGCTCCCATAAGAAACCGCACGTGTAACCAAAGTGTGACATCATCAGTACAGAGGCTCATTGCTTATACTACCTGTAGGCCCTGATTGTGGCCAGTCCTCCCAAGGTTTCTGAGAAGTGAGCAAAGACGGGAGACTTGCTGATGTTGGTCAAACGCTGTAGCTCCCTACAAAAAAATGGATGAGAAAGAAAATCAAATCAAACCAATGAGGATAAACTCATAAGCACTCCAATGAATAAAGCTGCAGTGTACATTTTGCAGTTATGCAAAATGTACATGAAGCCTGCCAAAGATTAACATCACCCAATACGAAATACTACTCGAGTATTACACTGGTCTACACTGGCCTATTAGAATTGAGTAGTATTTTGTAATGCTTAAGACGTTACGGTTAATGACTCAAAACTTTGTGTGAAATTATTCCTTCTGGCATGCTATCAATTTAAAGGAAGATATATAATAAAAGAATGTCATTTCTAAAGATGCGTCTCAGAGATGCATATTTGGAGATTTTCTTCAGTGGTTGGTTTATTATCCGCAAATGGTGGGCGCGAGCGTTTGAACAACGCACACAGACGTGGGGTGCTATTATTGATCTGTTACTATTATTGATCGGTTCAGTGCGTGACCTGCGCATAGTTGCAATCGGCTGAATGAGAACACGCCAGAACACTGATTGTGGTCGCAATTCAAATTGACTGAAAATGACTCAATATAGCAATTTTCAGCCGCCGGTCCATCAGGTACCCATTTTTCAAGACGGCGTTCGACCTAGTAGCCACCCGTCACTCTGACATAAAGCACCGGCCAGATGATGTTAATTATCGCCCGGGGCAATAAATCGCCCGGGGCAATAAATCGCCCGGGGCAATAAATCGCCCGGGGCAAGAAATCGCCCGGGGCAAGAAATCGCCCGGGGCAAGAAATCGCCCGGGGCAAGAAATCGCCCGGGGCAAGAAACGCGTATGTAATTCAAGGAGCTCGATCAAAAATTTCACCGTGAATAAGGTATACACACTGCCTTTACAGTGACAATATACTTGCCTGGATGTCCGGATGAAATACTTCATGATCAGCAAGTAGAGGATGACAAAGGGGATCAATGCCACAGCAAAGTACCAGCTAACAGTAATGTTAACGACAATAGCACCGATGCACGTTAGCCAATACTTCTGGAAACTATTGAAGGTATTGCCCAGAATCTGTCCAGAGAAGCAGCAAATATGGATGTAACTGCCAGTCTAATGTATTTACACACGAGAGTGTGTAACGCTGTTATTAACAATATGTAACCAGATCCACCAACAAATTTGTTAAGTCGCGATGCGCATTATCATGCAACAGCCCGCTAAAGAGGTTTGAAGGGGGTGAAAATTGTGTCCAAATGTCATTTTCATTTTTGTCATGAATTTAACGAAATGTTGATTTTGATGAATAAAGTGAAAAAACAACCATTTTGTGTGCATCGTACTGTTAATCTACAGGTTGTTTTTTTCAGTTGTGTATTTTGAACTCCAAGGAAGTAATCAATATGAAAACATGGCATAGATGGCTATAGAGCTCTATTATATACCAAATGAAAACATGTTACACGGCTTTTGAACCATGCATACAACATAATATCCATTTTTGTGGAGCGTGCGACATAATATCCATTTTTGTGGAGCAGGTCACATATTCAATGTGGGACACAAAAGTGAGAATTTCAAGAAAAAAAATACAAATTTTGAAACAAAAGTAGGAAAAGTAGGAACACTTGAAAGCCTGTATTGAAGATGGCCTCGTGGGTGTTCAAGCTACCCAAACAATCTCAATGGTTCTCAGTTCCCAGTGATAGTATGCTTGTAATTTAGTTTTTGTATCTTACCTGATCAATGGTTTTGATGTCGGAGGAGAAACGGTTCATGACACGGCCAATCGGAGTGGTGTCAAAAAACCTGCCAAAAAAACCAAAAACCAATACACCCTTCAGATATCACAAAATATTTTAGTACAATTTTGGATGACATTTTTTAATGCTGTTTAGATGAGATTTGAAGGTTCTATTGCTGTGTTAACCATGCCAGTAACACAAACAAGCTAATTGGGCCTGTTTGTTTTACGAAGATTTGTCAGAGTCGATAGCTGATGCGGTCATGTTTCAACCCTAACAGTCCTGAACTCTCCCATTTTTGAATTTTCACATGCCCTATTCTGTTTTTGAGGTGGGCTCGCAAGGTCCAACATGATATGTGAGCAACATGCACAACGTTTAATTTGAAGCATAAAATGAATTTTCATAGAATGTATTTTCATTGTTTACCAATTCACGTCGGATGACGTATATAAACGCAAAGTTTTCCCCTGATTCAAAACTGATGACGCATAAACACGTCACGAGCAAGCCCAAAAATGTCTGTCAGCAGCGATTAAGGCCAAAAGTGCGTGGGTGTGCTTCCCGGTGCTATCGGCCTTCGTTAAAAATTTGTAAAAAATATTCCCGCTCGTCGGCTCGGTGATGTTAAAATCATCCCGGCGCGAACTGGTTAAAAATAGTACGATTGATTTTACTTTTTAAATGGACCTTTCAGATATACATATAGCTTATCTCCCAAATAGCTCGTCTGCCTACAAAATTGTGTGTTTTAGAATCGATATGCGATAGTTGGTTTTGTTTACCTCCTTTTTTCCCACGAAATCACGCATATGAAACAATTGGGCCCCCTGAGATGTTCTTACAGTTCTTTTTACTCAGTTTGAGGTGCTAAAGCACAAAAACATTGCTTTAATTTAGCATGAACAATCTTCCTTGGCAAAAAACAGGATTACCAACAAAATGTTCAGGTGATGCATATATTGGAGGTTTGGCTGGTAACCTGATTTTACTGAGCAAGGCCTTTTTGTGCAGAGCAAATTTCATAGCAGCTCCATGAAATTCACCCCTGGCCACTTGATCAAAAGTCATGATTTTACTGATTAACTTAAAGGCAGTGAGAGGGTCCATTGCGACAAAATAGAGCCCGATCCACTGAGCCTAATTCCATGATCTTTTGACAACTAACAGCCGTGATTTTACCCTTTCCTTACCAATGTCGAGTTTACTCAACCATTTTTAGCATAGTGTTGAAAAGAAAACCGTGGTAAGCCTGGAAAGGATTAAGGCCATGTCTGAATTACTTAGCCACAGCTTGAAATCACAGTGCTGCTGCAGCCACATCTCATAGACTCGTGTGTAAAACCAAGCCGCAGCCGTATGATTCGGACATGGTCTAATTTCCTTCTAATGGCTTTGTTCACATATATGCGCTTTCCTATGGAAGCAAAGTCGGGACGCAAGACAAAGTAGGAACAGACTCACTCATTGGATAGCACACCTGTAATCAAAGCGTGTGGTCATTAGGTCACGGACCTATTCTTACCTCATTGGTGCATGCAGGATAGTCTTCAGCATCTGGTTGTGCAGTTTTCTGCCAGCCAGAAGTGTGAATGTGAAGACGATGGCAATAGTCAATGCTCCGGCAAAGACACTACTGACCGACAAGCCAGCGTACCCCCTCAGATAGAATTGCAGTATCTCAGCTTGCTCCTCCTTAAAATGAAGAAATTAAAAGTAAGCAACCAAAAAAGTGGCAGTTTTATGAAATTCTGGCTGTATATCCAGCATAATGAATTTTAAAATGTCAGGCCCCTGATGATGAGGGAGATTTTCTGGTTCAAAAGGGTCGCACCTTTCACAAACATTTGTTTGTATCTGATGCAGTAAAATGCACACGTTAAGTAGGAACATACGGTAGTTCCCAGGGTGTTGAGCAGCGCCCTCACTGACAACAGCTGCTCCCTTACCCTGGTATTGGTTCGTATAAATATTGAAAGATTCTTCAAATTTTATGCAAATTAGGCCGTTTTCTAAACCCAGCTTAGGCTCCATCTGCAGTTTCATGACCATTGCCAAACTGCATGAATGAAGCCACAGATGGAGTCAAAGCAGGGTTTAGAAACTTCTGGGATCTACGTGCAGTCCATGCAAAACTATTGTTCATGTAGTTTAGCAGAAGAAGTATAGTCCTGCAGATTACTACAATAATATTGCATTTAGTGATACAAGCACCAAAATTGGCACACATGCTCATTTTGGGTCACCTTACACAAAAACCCCGTTAGCCAAGTTAAAATCCAAGATGGCCGCCATTTTTGAAGATGGCCGCCAATAAAGGCCAAATATCACCGAAATATTGATGTACGGATGGATAGAATGGCAATACAAGCACAAAACTTGGCATTTAACATCCGTTTGGTCTCCCTGTTGTTGGCATATCCAAAACAGTATATTAGGCACTTGAAAATTCAAGATGGCCACCATTTTTGAAGATGGCCGCCAATGAAGGCCAAATATCACCAAAATATTGATGTACGGATGGATAGAATGGCAATACAAGCACAAAACTTGGCATTTAACATCCGTTTGGTCTCCCTGTTGTTGGCATATCCAAAACAGTATATTAGGCACTTGAAAATCCAAGATGGCCGCCATTTTTGATGATGGCCGCCAATGAAGGCCAAATATCACCGAAATATTGATGTACGGATGGATAGAATGGCAATACAAGCACAAAACTTGGCATTTAACATCCGTTTGGTCTCCCTGTTGTTGGCATATCCAAAACAGTATATTAGGCACTTGAAAATCCAAGATGGCCGCCATTTTTGATGATGGCCGCCAATGAAGGCCAAATATCACCGAAATATTGATGTACGGATGGATAGAATGGCAATACAAGCACAAAACTTGGCATTTAATCTCCATTTGAATCCAGTATTATGCTAAAATTGTCAACCACTTGGTAATTCAAGATGGCTACCATTTTTAAATATGGCCGCCACAAGATGACTCAGCCTATATGTTACAAAAAGTGACACATAAATCTAAACATATCTGGTACAAAGACATACAACACACTCTAAAAACAGATTGGTTGAAAATAACCAATATATTGGTCGATTTTAACCAATCCAGTTGGTAGATATATGGTAACCGAAATATTGGTTAAAATAACCAATCTGATATTGGTTACCTAGTCAATCCATATTGGTTATAACACCAACCAATGCAATGTTGGTTAATTTAACCAACCCACAATGGACTCCAACCAATTTGTATTGGTAATTTGTATTGGTTATAGCACTAACCAATACATAATAGTAGGGCTGCATATTCATATTGGTTAACACGCAACCAATTTGCATAACACCAACCAAACAATTTGCATAACACCAACCAATACAATATTTAATTCAAAGGTTCCCACGCAACCAATTACATAACGTGGACAAATTACGTAATGAAATAATACCAATGAAATTAACATTGCAATTATGCATACATACAATAATAACATATTCCTATTAGATATTAGCTACTGACCACTTACTACACACTTAGCTACTGCCGTTGTTAGTTTTATAGTTCGCTTTTTTGTACACGACGAAGTCACAGCTATTTGTTTATAAAACATTTTCAACAGTTGAATACGGATGAAATTTATTGTCAATTTGTCACTATGTTTGCACAAACATCTAAATTCGATCATGGAATCGTTTGAATAATTACATATTATGGTCAAAAAAATGCATTTTGGACTAAATACCACAATTTAACATCGACTATTGTCCGAAAACAAATTTTCTCACTGATTGGTCAGTTGCTGTAGGTACATTTCCTACATTATGAATAACCAATAGATTGGTTAATACCTTGGTTACAAGCTCAACCAATATAACTGGTTGAAGGACAACCAACATATTGGTTATGAATAACCATTAGATTGGTTAATACCTTGGTTACAAGCTCAACCAATATGACTGGTTGAAGGACAACCAATATATTGGTTATGAATAACCAATAGATTGGTTAATACCTTGGTTACAAGCTCAACCAATATGACTGGTTGAAGGACAACCAATATATTGGTTATGAATAACCAATAGATTGGTTAATACTTTGGTTACAAGCTCAACCAGGACTGATGAGATTGATTTGCTCTATGCATGGCATGTTAAAACACAGACTGTAAGCATCAAAGGTACGCTAAATATGCCTTCAAATGTTCAGTAACGCAAATACAAAATAAAGAGTTAATCTTGGAAAGCAATTACAACAGTAATGGTAAAAATCTCAAGTCAGGTCGCAATTCTTGTAATCATTTTCTTCTCTACTGACACCCGCTATTGTTATAAATAGGTATTGTACGTACGTGTTGGCCGCCATTTAAAAAAAATGGCGGCCATCTTTGATTTCCAGTGATTTATGATTTGTTAATTATAAATGACCAACGAGAGGTAAATTGCAGCTTTATTGTATGACCATTTGGTTTCATTTGTAAAATAACCAATGTATGTCATTCAATGAAAGCAATCTTGAAAAACATGGCCGCCATCTTGAAAAAATGGCCGCCATCTTGAATGTTTAAGTTGTTTCTATTTTTGAATTGATAAGGGGTACATTTGGTGGATAGTTGCAACTGTTGGTACTTGTATGACCAATTAATCCAATGTAACATTAAGTGTTACCATTTAGTGGCGGCCATCTTGAAAAAAATGGCCGCCATATTGGATTTTTATTTGGCTAACGGGGTTTTTGTGTACACAGTGACCCCAAAAGAGTAGTTATGCCAATTTTGGTGCTTGTATCATCAAATGCAATATTGTGGTGAAAAAAGTTATTAATCTGCAGGACTAGTAGTAGTCTTGCTTCAATTAAGACTGAGTTTTGTATTTGTTCCGGGGCGCGCCGTCCGTCTATGCAGTTCATCAATGATCAATACTCTAAAAACGGGCTTATCGATGGCACCCTCGATTGTCACGCAATTTGTTTCAAACTCAGTCTTGACGCCACGCTTGAAAGGACCCGTGAAATTCCAACGACATTCCAAGCATAACTCAAATAGCTACTCGCCCCCGCATACGCACTGAGTCGTTTTCATTCAATGTAGTCGACGATACACGTTGTGTGTTTCCCATAAATTGCACACGGCACCAATGCACAAATGTGGTTTCTTACACGTCCGCAAAAGGCGAACACTTTTAAATTACCAAAAAACACAATTAAAATTGTGGGCACCGAAATCAAAAGCATAGAAATGGGCACTCCCTATTTACAAATCGCCCCCCCCCCCCCCCCCCCTCTCTTAAATTTCTAATGGCCGTGTTAATGGGTGGTACTTTAGCCCTCCTTTCAAAACCGTTCTGCCATGCATAGTTGTGTGCATATGGCGCAAAGTACGCATAAGTATTTTCATTCGGAGTGCGCACAAACCCATATCGTCTCTATGTGAGCATCAGGCAGTAATTGCAACCGTTCAGGATATAATTTTGCACGGAATCCACACTGAAAGTAACTTATGCCTTATTCTGCTGGGCTTAATATTATACCTAAATACTTGGTCTTAAATAAGTTAAATAGCAACCCCCTCCCACCTAAAACATTAACAAATAAATACTAAATAGCTGTCTGACTATTATCTGCAAGTATTTTTCCAATTCCCACCCATAAATCAAACCGGCTTCAAACGCTACATCCAACCTTCCCCATTAAAAAACAAAACCCGACAATATATACTGCCTACTTTAGTTTTCTTGGTGATGTTCGTGCCAGCCTCAGACCAGTTGGCCAGCCAGTAGTTAGTGCCAATGAAGAGAGCCTGCTGGAATACGGCGAATAGAAGGAGAAACGTAAAGGCTACGATGCCGATAGCCTTGATGTAAGTAAGATACACACGCCATGACACCGACCCTCTGACACGCTCCTCAGCCTGCACAAGACGCCCTTGGGGATCTCAAGAGTCAAAGACAATTAAAATGTTAAGGAAGGAAGGGGTACATGTACGTGTTTCATTGAGGGAGTTGAACTCAAACTGCCAGTATCTGCAATGTCTTCCAATAGCTACATGTAAACTTACTTTTTAACTCTCCAGCTCCAGCATCCGCCTTCATGTTGGAGACCTGACGTGAGAGGCGGGCTCTCTCTTCCGTAGCGCTGGCCGACTCATTCCCAGAGGTTCCCGAGTCAGATGGTAGATTCTCAGCTGAACTCTCCATAGTCCAGAAAGCCACTAGTTCCGGATTCTCCTCCCGGATCTCCTCCAGATTTCCACGATGCTCCACGAAACCGTCTTTCATGTACACAATCTGATGGATAAACATGGACACCATCTTTAAAGGCGGAATATACCTTTTGCAGTTATCCAAACAGTAACCAACCAAAATACTGTGGAAATTACTTGTTGTAATTATTAATTCCGAGGACATTCCAAGCATACCTCAAATAGCTATTCACCCCCGCATGCGCACTGAGTCGTTTTCATTCAATGTAGTGAACGATACACGCTGTGTGTTTTCCATAAATTGCACACGGCACCCATGCACAAATGTGTTTTTTTACACGTCCGTAAAAGGCGAACACTTTTAAATTACAAAAAAACACTATTAACATTGTGGGCACCGAAATCAAAAGCATACAAATAGGCACTCCCTATTGACAAATGGGCCCCCCCCCCCCCCCCCCCTCCTCTCTTAAATTTTGAATGGCCGTGTTAATGGGTGGTACCTTAGCCCTCCTTTCAAACCGTTCTGCTATGCATAGTTGTGTGTAATTATTAATTAATTAATTAATTAATTAATTAATTAATTAATTAATTAATTAATTAATTATTTAAAACTCCGGCATGCTGTCATTTTGAAGAAAATCACCACAAAAAAAGGCCATTTCCAAATATGCGTCTCGGATATGCATCTTTGGAAATTTCCACAAATAGTGCACGAATGGTCCGCGCAAGCATTCGAACGGTGCACACGTGTGCGTAGACGCCATTATTGGTCTGTTCATTGGTCTGCTCAGTGCAAGTATCTGCAATCGACTAAATGAGAATGCATCCTGGGCGCAATTTTTGACTTGGCAAATTTTGACTTTAAATTTAAACATATTCCGTAACCCAGAAGGGTGTTTTTTTTCGTTTTTTTCTGAAGAAATCTGTATAGAAATAATACGCTTTTCAGAACTTCAAAGTTGTTTATCTCATAATCAGGTTGTCCGGGTATAATCCCTAAATCCTTCCCCCAGTGGAGATTAGGGGGGAGGGGGGGGGGGGGGGGGCATATTCACGGCGGGAATGTGTACAAATATAAGACAATAGTTAGTAATAAAAAAAACAATCAAGTGAACTGTGGAGAATATAAGAACTTGGAGTCAGAAGGAACAATTATCACACAGGAAAAGAATGAGAACGATTCAAAAGAATGAAAAACCATTGTATAGAAGTATAACGATAGACTGATTCTAGGCAGTTTTCCAGGAGAATCCCGTGGAAGGCGGGCCACGGAGGATTCCCCAGACACACGGCACCCTGTCTAAATTTGTCCCACAAGGCCGGCCGTTTCCCTTGCAGTTTAAGGGTCCGGGCCCCGCCGGTATTTTCACAGGTCCACATACCTCCGGGTGATGAGGGGACAATGGCTCCGAGCGTCTGGTCATATGTAAATGATACATCATTTTTTTAAAAGCAAAAAATTTATAAAAACAAACAACTTTGTCTAGGTTTTATTCGAGCAGGTTACAAATGGTCTATTTACCTTTAAGAAAGATAATGTTTTTTGGCTTAACAACGCCCTCTTCACTCAGTGTGGAATGGAACTACCAGAACTGGAACCAGATATAGAACAATGAAGCCATGCATGCTCATTAACCATTCTTACCATGTCAGCTTTTTCAGCATACTTTATCTGATGAGTGACCAGGACAACAGTACGTTTGCTCTTCTTCATCAAGAACCCTTCAATGCCTTTATTGAAGAGGGTCGCACCGACGTGGGTGTCCAGAGCTGAAAAAGGGTCATCCTAGAAGAAACATCGACATAAGAATCAGTCCATAAATACGGTGTCCCGGTTACACACGATCTGTGTAATTCACATGCAAGTGTTAGTGAAATCCACTTCAAACTTGTTTTTCAGGTATTTTGCTTTATAATCACTCTTGGAGATAGAAGGCATCAAAGAATGTGTTATAAGAATATTAAAAAAATATAAAAAATATCAGATTAACAGCCTTAATTTTTAATTATCTGCTGACTGCCATTACAACAGATAAGAGTGAGTTTTCCAAACCCTAAAATTGTTCCGACTCCAATCGCCATCTTCATCTGAATTTTCCAGAATAATAGGGCGCATAATAGTAAACGCAGACTAATAGGGCCCGTTTGTTTCACACGGATGCTGTGATCCGGAGCATCGACAGCTGATCCGGATCACGTTTTAACAGATCCTGCTCGCAAGGTGGTTTGCAAGGTCCATGATGGCAATGAGTGCGATGGGCAGAGAGAAAACTGATTACTGAAGATTTGAACCATGAAATAAGTTTTTGTGACAACATTTCTTCAATATTTTTATTTTTTTTATGTATTTTTGCAAGTAAAAGTATTACGACCGAGTTAATTTTCTTAGAAATTTTAGATAGCTCATTTCACACATAGCCCGTCCATTAAACAAATTCAAAGCACTCGTCTCTTGTGTTCGGATTCAATTTGCTAAAGTGATTCCGTTTGCTTTTGCGCTGGATTACATGATCTTGTGTAGCGTTTTATGGCCGAGTGGTTAAGAGCACGCGGACTTAAGCTCTGGTGTTCCTTATCAGCAGAGTGTGGGTTAGAGTGTGGGTTCAAGTCCTGTTCGTTTTCTACTTCGGATGGGACGTAAAGTTGTAGGTCCCGTGTCTTGTGTAATGCAAAGAGAAAAATACAGTAACACTTATCGCTATTAGAGGATGGGTTTACCCCTGCAAAGTGGCTGCAAAGTGGCTGCAAAGTGTGGCTGCAAAGTGTGGCTGCAAAGTGCGCCGCAGCACCTTGTACAAAACTCTTACAAAAGTGCTACATAATAGGTCTCATATTCTCTTAAAAAACTTCATTAACCTGTCTTTGAAAATCATAGGGCGCCTTGAGTACCAGTCTTGGTAGATACGTGCGCTATATAAGAACTGCTTATTATTATAAAACAAGCTCACCCACGTACAGTACTTACCAGAATCACTATATCATTTTCACTGTACATGGCCCTGGCCACGCTGACTCGTTGTTTCTGTCCTCCACTCAGGTTGATTCCCTTCTCACCAATCTCTGTCTGATCACCGGCAGGCAGGATGTCAATATCTGGCTGCAGGGAGCAGGCAGCGATCACCTTCTTGTATCTTGACAAAGAAAAAAATAGTCAGGAGTTAGAATCCAGCTACTGGCCATATGTGACCCGCTCAAGAAAAAGGTGACATAAGTCGCAAAAACTAAAAATAGAGTTATGTACATGTTTGAAAAGTCCAGAATATAAGCTTCCATTTGGTACATAGTACAGCCCCATGACGTTTTTGCATATTAACCCTAACTCCCTACACAACAAAGGAAGTTGGAGAATTTGGAAGGAATTGTATTGTTCAATAACAATGGTGAGAGAGTTAGGGTTAATGGTTCCATGGTATTCAAAGTACACAACTGAGAAAACAGGCTTTGAAACAAAAAACTAAGACAATACATTGGAACCATGCACTCTTAAAAGGCTTCGTTTCACTTTATTTATCGAATTCCAGCTTTTTGTTAATTAAATCTGAAACTTTGGATATTAAAGGTGTCATTTAAGACAAAAAATGAAAATCAAATTTTGACAAAAATATTTACCCTATTAACTTTAACAGGCCATTACTCATAAATGCATAGCGCGACTTATGTCACCTTTTCCTGGAGCAGGTCACATATGTGACCCGCTCTGCGAAAAGGTGTATTATTAGTCGCGCTGTGCATTATCATGTAATAGCCCAATCAACATTGACAGGGTGAACATTTTATCAAAAAGTGATTTTCATTTTTGTTGTCATGAATAGAATCTTTAATATGTACAGTTTCAGGTTTCATTCAAAGAAATGTTGATTTTGATAAATAAAGTGAAGAAAAAAACTTGTGTTTGCGTCGTTCGAGCCAGCAATTTCAAAGACTGCTTTCTCAGTTGTGTAATTTGAACTCAAAGAAAGTAATCAATAAGTAAACACGTCATATCTTCAACCATGTATATAACTCAATTTTGTGGAGTGGGTCACATTTGGTTCATCACAAGTATCAATTTCCAGGTAAAAAAAATGTATCGGAGGGGAGCATAAAGCACAAGACGTAAAAAAAACATTGGAATTGTATTATATTTACCTTTTCTTGTCATAGCTATTGCCAAAAAGTACATTTTCCTTGAGCGTTGCATTTAGCAGCCATGGTTTCTGTGCTCCATATGCAACAGAGCCACAATTCCTAAAAAGAACGAAAAAAGAACCTAAACAAATCTATTTTTTTTGGGGGGGGGGGGGGGGGCTCAATGAATACCAACCATGGAGCAGTTACTTTCTAAAATGTGTAGGGTAATGGGATTTTCTCTATTCTTGGAACTTATTTTTTAAAGAGTTTCCTAATTCTCAACTTATTTAACTACATTTACCACTTAAATTTATTATCAAATCAATACATGTTCCTTGGAGAGCTTATAGTTTCTCGATCACGTGAAGAGTGTTATTTTGTAGTAACGGCCCAGGCTTTTAACCAGTTTGCGCCGGATGACGTATATAAACGCAAATATTTCCCCAAATTCAAAACGGATGACGCATAAACACGCCAAGTTCAAGTTCGGAAATGTATGTCAGCAGCGCGCAAGGCCGGAAATGCATGGGTGTGCTACCCAGCACTATCGGCCTAAACACGCTTCGGATCGAGTTTCGTTAAAAATAATCCCGCCCGTCGGCTCGGCGATGTTAAAAAAAATCCCGGCGCGAACTGGTTAACCAGTTCGCACATTAGGACGTATATACACGCAATTTTTTTTCCCGAGATTCAAAACGGATGACGCATAAACACGCCACACGCCTTGGATAGAGTTTTGTTAAAAATAATCCCGTGCATCGGCTCGGTGAATGTTAAATAATCCCGGCGCGAGCTGGTTAATGAAGAAGTGATTAAATGGCCCCTGAACCAGCATTGATCAAGCATCATGTAGATGTAAGCCAAAGATTGGCCGATTGCAACAGTCCTACGATATTAAACTTGTAACAATGACGCATCAAATCCTGACACTGCGCGCTCTATAAATGTACGCATAGAACAATTGTATTGAGCACTATTTCTCAAAATGCGCGTGTTGCTATACATCGTGGTCATCAGTGGTCAGCTAGTCTTTTCTTAAAGTAAGGATAATAACAACAACACATATTGAAGAGAGGGTACTATGCATAAACTCAAATATGGCCCCTGAACACTCGAACACAGAAGTTTTTGGGGAGTCACAAAATGTTGAAAGCCGTTTATTTTGTTAAAAAGATATTTATTAAAGAGAATAACAGTGTCAGGACACGGTGCTCCGGACCGGGTTGGGGTATGGACTTCAGCTTGGTCCATTACCATTGGTCATCCCCCAACCCAGTCCGTTATCACGCAGTAAAGGACCGAGTCCTCACACTGTTATACCTTAGACCCGGCAGTGCAACAGTTAAGCTTACAAGTTTTTCCTGTGAAAAGATCTACCTTTTACTTAAATTATATCGGATTCACACTTGGGCCGTGTCCAAAACGGGTGTCTAGAGCTACAGCTACGGCTATTGTCTGCGTCAACCATTTTGTAGCGCTGTCCCAAATGCCATCTAGAGCTACAGCTACGGCTACATCGTCACAAAAATCTAGCCGTAAAAGAAGTTGTCTAGCTTAGGCTAAATGGCGGCAGCAACGTTAATTTGAGCAAATTTTCGTTTATTTTTCAATAATAGTGCCTGAATTAAAACCAACAGATTGACAAATACGTCAATATCATCAGGTATTTCCACCGGATGTAAACAAACATTGCGTAACATCTAGCAGACGATAATTGTTGTAAATTCTTACATCGTAATTTTGCAAACACTAATTCAAGCATCGCCTGGGGGCGCAATAACTAGCCATATGGCTCTACCGTAGCCGCGTCCGAATTCCATTTGCCTTAGCGCCTACGTAGACGTAGCTGTAGCTGTAGACGTAGACCGTAGCTCTAGACACTCGTTTCGGACACGGCCTGAGACCAGTAATGTTAAGGATAACTAATCAGGACTTTGAAAAGCAGGAAATGACAAAAGACTTGAAACAAAAAGCTTTGCAATGAGAATGATTTGATATTGTGAAATGAGGTGAAGAAGATGACAAATCCCAACTGTTTAGAAGTGGCAACAACGGTGGCCATATAGTGCCCCCTCAAAAAAAATAAAAAATAAAAACAAAAAATGGTTCAGAATCTGCCATTGGTTTTTGTTACTATAGCAACTCCTGAGACCTAATGATGTAATGGCTCTATACATAATTATGTGCTTTTCTAACAAGTCGGACATCCTGTCAAATTGGAAAGCACAATAAAACCAAGCGTGACCTCATTCAATTTTAAAAAGGTCTATTGTTATAGTGCTTCTTTTGCATGAAAATGTAAACATAATTTACACACACACAAACATGTATTCACAACAGTAAGAAAAACTGACAATTAGACTGTGAATGACGCTCAGTACATGGTGCTCTGTTATAACCTCGCAATAGGACTCCCTAAAAGAAACACAGTTGGATGCATCACTATAGGTCACAGGAAAATGATATGTTTGCACAATTAATTCCAATTCCAAGCTCGGTGAACATCCAAGACCAAATAACCCCTGACCGCGTTACACAAAAATTGCACTGAAATCAAAGCTACTGAACTGAATCAAGAGTTCTTAACCAGTTCGCGCCGGATGACAAATATAAACACAAAGTTTTCCCCCGATTCAAAACGGATGACGCATAAACACGCCACGAGCAAGGCCGGAAATGTCTGTCAGCAGCAAACAAGGCCGGAAGTGCGTGGGTGTGCTTCCCGATACTGGTGGCCTGAACCTGCTTCGGATCAAGTTTCGTTAAAAATAATCCCGCTCGTCGGCTCGGTTATGATAAAATAATCCCGGCGCGAACTGGTTAATTGGTATCATTTTCTTTTTAAATAGATTTCCTAGACATACCTTAGGGGCCGTCCAAAGTTTTCAACATTTTAATGGTCGTACAAAGCGTACGACAGGGGGGGAGGGGGGTCGGAGGCCGCGTACGACTTTAAATTGTAAATAAAATGTTGATTTTGTACCGTACAATCAGCAAAGGAAAATTATATGATTTGTTTCCTTCTTTTTTTTATCTCGAAAAAATTTCCAACGTTAAAATCAGAAGCGATACAAAGTCCGCTGTTCAAAAATGATTGCTTCGGCAGGTTATACCTTGTTAACAGCTATGCAACTGCGAGGAAACAAAATCTGATGCGTCCCTGGCTAGCTATACAGTACGTAGCTTGCGAGGATGAGATACTTTTGACGCCGCCCGCCCTACACGCCGCGGCGACCGAGTTGGCAATGATTTCGTATAGCGCAACGCTAACCATGGGGTGTACATACACACATGTATTGATGCCCTATATACTAGCCCTGAATAAGCGCGCGAATGTGCCAAGCGTGAATGAATAACCTTTGACACGACTGTACTGCGACTCGTTCCGGTTCCCACAGCTGTGTATGGACATCGTGCACGCAATGCCCCACCGCACCCTACCGGTGTTTGGACTAAATGTTGAAAAGTACTACTTTGTGGGGAGGGAGGGGGGTCTTGAAAAGTAGTACGCTCTGTACGACCTTAAAAATGTTGATAACTTTGGACGGCCCCTTACAGGGCGCCCGCATCGGCAGCCTTTGTCTTTCGTGAAAGGTCGGTGAACTTGGTTGAGGTGTTGGCGACTATTTTGAACAATCAGGAATGATCAGGAATAATGAGCGGTCGTGCAATGGACGTTAGGAGGTCTTGAAAGTCGTTAGGTGGTTGTTAGGTGGTGAAGAACATATAGTCAATGAAAGGTGTGTGCATGGTCAGGTGCTTAAAGATGCCCTGCTGCCACGCTGTGGCTTTGCTCTTGGCATCTTTGTAGAATACCTAAAATAGCAGATGTACACCTCTCAAAGTCGATAGTTGAATTTATTATACGGCAAGACGAGAGCCGGTCTTATACAGGTATTTTAAACATTAGAAATCCGATCTAGTCATTAGGAGATCGTTAGTAGGTTGGCAACAGGTAGGGAAAGGACATTGGCAGGGCAGAAATAGACGTTATAGTTAATAGTTGTTGGTTTGGAGAGGTCGGTCTTAACTTTCAGGTTGTGGGAGGACAGACCTCAAGATGGCTATGTCTTACACTTAAAGGGGCACATTGCTTTGGATCTGGCGTTTTTATGTATACAAATTTAATGGATATGGTTGGAAAGTAGAATGTAAAGATTTACACAGGCTACAGCTATTCCTTCAAATTGCGTAGTTTTTGTTTAATTTCGTGACAAATAACGGTCTGGCATTTGGTAGAACCAAGTTTTGTAATCCACAAAATGACAGACCATGTTCACTAGTTGTATTTCCAGTCACACGCAAGTACCAAGTGTCCTTTATTGAATGATATTGGCATTTAGGTTGATTTTTTTTCAACCAAGGGCCAATTTAATAAAACGTGTAAGCAAACGTGTAAGCAAACGAGTAAGCAAACGAGTAAGCATTTTCATGCTTAACATGAAAATTCTTCCTTGGTCAAAACAGGGTAACAAACGCAATTTTCAGGTGATGTTTATTGTTTACTGTTATTCAGCTGGTTTGTCCCTATAGCAAGAAAAGCACATGGAGTTTTGGCTGGTAACCTGTTTTTACTGAGCAAGATTGTTTGTGCTAGGCTAATTTTTATGCTTACATGTTCTATGAAATTGGCCCACAATGTTTGAAATAGGATAAGTAAACAATCCAAAACATACAAATTTCGAAAATTTTGGGGCAATGTACCCCTTTAACTCTCTCTCAGTAACCAAGTTAGCGGGTAAATGTGCACATAGAGTATGGACAGACAAATGTGAGCAACTGACAACTTACTGGTTCCACTGTACTCCTCCAGACTCTACGATCATCTCACCAAGTATAGCCGACAGTAATGACGACTTACCTGACCCCACCTGGCCCACTATCATAGTCAGTTTGCCTGGCGGATCACATGAAAGACTTAATGACGAATGAATGATATGGTTTATGTGGTGTGGATAATACATCGAGCCATGCCTGCTACATGTATAGCACCTGCCTAGTAGCGTGGCGCATGCCTGGCTGATCACTTGCACAGTGCATTACAACCTAGTGTAATTACATACAAGTAGGTAACCTTTGCCTTAGATAACCAGTTCGCGCTGGATGACGTAAATAAACGCAAAGTTTTCCCCAGATTCAAAACGGGTGACGCCTAAACACGCCACGAGCAAGGCCGGAAATGTCTGTCAGCAGCGAGCAAGGCCAGAAATCCGTGGGTGTGCTTCCAGGCTCTATCGGCCTGAATCCGCTTCAGATCGAGTTTCGTTAAAAATAATTCCGCCCCTCGGCTCGGTGATGTTAATAATAATCCCGGCGCGAACTGGTTAAGGGGCAAACATTTACTTTCTCTTTATTAACATTACTAGGAGTTGGATTTACAAGTAACCCCTTGATGCTGGTATTATCGGAAGCCTTTGTCCAGTAGCTGCACTGCACAATGAACTGAGCATACAGCTGCCTCACAGGCTACATGTACATGTATGTTGTACAGCATAGCATAGCATAGCTGGCCACAGCATTCTGGACAGATTATCGGGCCTACAGTCGTTTCTCGGAGTTAAGGGTGTAACATAACTCAACCACTGGTTAAACCACGACTAGGATTAAAACCAGGCTGATAATGGGCGTACAATTTAAACTAAATTTAAATCCACAAAAAATGTGCAGTAAACGGACACAAATTGCAACAATTTACCAAACCTTAAAATCATGCACTGGGATTGGTCAATTTGTTGAGGGGTGTGGCCTACTGGATCGGTGTATTGACACTGGACATTCACAATGTGGTAGGCATGTTCATATGAAATTACAGTGTACATTATAAGGACAGCACTTTTTTTAGGCGGAGGGCAGAAAAAAAATAACAATAAAATTATAAAGTTTTGAAATGTTGAAGTTTCTTTAATTTGTTTACGTACAACTATTTTATCCAGAGTCGGAGGACCTTACAATTGCCCTAACCAACCACATGCTGGCTAAACGCATGCAACTATATGCTCCTGCATGCAGCGATTGGGTAGCCCAGTGGGACTCTCTTTGCGTCGAGTTGTAGTGCAATGAAGACGTTGTCCAACCTGACAACAGCGATAAGTCTGCAGAATATTGGTGGCACTTAGGCCCTACTACGTGCTTTTTTTTTTTTTTTTTTTAATTTACTTACTCCAAAACACTCTATTAAATGTTTTCAAAATAATAAAAATCCCACATCAGAAAAAATAAAGTAAATTTTCTTATTTTTTTTCTTTCTAAAATTGCATTTCAGTCGGTGCGTTTGTAAATTAAATAAATAATGCTGGCCTGATGAAGCAGTGGGGCAATTCTATACGAACAGTGTGACACTATAGAAAATAATTTCAAGTGAATTTTTTGTTACAGGTCCACTACTACAGTAACAACCTTCTCTTTTTAAAAGTTTGTATACACCGTTTGCTTTTGCTGTAATTTCTGAAAAGGAACGGGTTGTGGGTTCATAATATCGTAACGCTCGCCTTAAGACTGTTAATCGCGTACCAACAAGTAAGGTATTTTATAATAAATAAATAAAATCAGTAGTTTTGTTTTTTGTACATCAACCACAGTACACGAGGCTCACCCACAGTACGCGAGACTCACCTATAGGAATATTCAGGTTGATACCAGGAAGTGTCGGTTCGCTAGATCCTTTCTCCCATGCAAAAGTACCATTTATCTGTAGAAAAACAAAGTGTCAATAGAGCGTGTAAGTTGACAAGAACGTACGAGACTTTACAAGAAAGGCACACCGAATAGAAGCTTCAACGTGTAAAGCGAGTAGTTTTCTTGAATTATTTTGTTTTGACGCTGTTCTTTTTAGTGAAAGGTAGTTTTAAGCCGCGTTCGCATTGGACTTTTTTTGGTAAAACCTACGGGAACTTAACCAAATTAAATCCAATGCGGACAGGCGGTAACATTGTCAAATTGTCCATTTTACCCTCCGCAACAGTAAGATCTACAGGCCCAAGCTTCTAGCGGAGGATTTAACACCGTGAACTTTGACAATCACGTACCGTAACATTTGACAATATTAAGTCCAATGCGAACGCGGCTTTAGTAAAACGTTTAAATAAATACAAAATTTCATTTCAATTTATAAAATGTGAAAAATATATCAAATTAGGAAAAGGGAGAACGATTTTTTAGGCTACGCCATACATGCCGTTCGTCATTTCATTGTTCCAGCGCCAGTCTTTCTAAAAACACAGACTACATGCAGTATAAGAGGGTCGACGCATACAATTGATATAACTTATTTTTTGTCTTTTTCCATTGTCATCGGTTTTAAATTAATCCCATGCCTGCATTTTTTTTTTTTTTTTTTCCTTCACTCCTCTAGTTTTTCCTGTTCAATTTCCTTTTCCCTTTAATGTTATACTTATTTATCTTATTATAAATCTTATTTATCTTTATTCTTTTGACTGCATTTTGTCGTCTTTGTCGTAACCCCAAATTTCCAAAACAAAATATAAAATATCTGCCTTGTTGGTTTTAATGTGTTTGGTATTAATGTCAAATAACTTCTTAGTAGGTTTTGTTCTCTTTTAAAAAAAAAAAAAAAAAAAAAAAGACCCGTAATCTTTACACTTTTGCACAATAACAAATGGTATTGTTATCAAATAGAGCGAGATAAAGGGGGAGGGCCTTCTAAATATAATGAAAAATCAAGGCCAGAAAGATTGTTTCTTACCTGACAAGCAACATCATTGAAAGCATATCCTAAAGATGGACTTTGGTTGAAGGTACCAAAGTCTAGAGTGTCTTCACTTCTGTTATCCAGCAGTTTCTGTTTGTCGTCAGGCTGTTTGGAATGCTTGTTGCAATGGTATTGCACGTCCAGCTTAACAGATAAAGAAAAAGGGTAAGAAAATCATCAAGTGAAATAGTGTTTACAAGTAAGGTTAGCACAGTTTTCTGCTGTAGTAAGCCTAACTTTTCTGCTATAATAATAATAATAATGGACATTTGTAAAGGGCACGTATTCGCCATTAAATAATGCTCTCGGCGTTATCAGGGGCGCAATTTGCAGCCACTGCCAGGAACACCGGGGCAAACCCCTCCTCTTAGCGATAACGGTTACTGGGTTCTTTTACGTGCATTACACAACACACGGGACCTACAGCTTTACGTCCCATCCGAAAGACGAAGCAATAGTGGTTTAATTGCCTTGCTTAAGGACACACGTGTCAACACCGGGACTCGAACTCACGGTCTGCAGAACAGAAAACCGGGTTCTTAACCGCCTGGCCACGACACTCCACACTCCACTGCTAAGCCAGTTCATACTCGTCATGAAAGCAAGTACACAAACACATATTTATGAAATCAGAGCAAGATTTCGCACTGCAAATTAACAACAAGTTGAACACATTTCAACTCTGGTATATTTCGAAGCGAATGTTTAGCATTGGCATTCCCATGATTTATTTACCAGTTTCGCATGAAATTGGGCCCTGGTGCCTGCACTGACTTGTGCATATATAGTATGGCACAAAGTATGCCCAACATTTTGTTTTATAAAATGTACACCCATAGGGTCTTAATCCCCTATCGAGTGTCAGGAATCATCAGTGATGTATTCAAATGGCCCCTCGATATGGCCTCTCCCAACTCACATTTTATAAGTACCACTTTGACGGCAAGAAAAGGAAACGTTAAGGAGTCACTGTCAATGCCATTTTGCCTTGCTGCATTTGATTTTGGTGAAGAGACTGATTCCCGCCTCTATCATTCAGAAGCAAAATGTTATTAACCAGTTCGCGCCGGGATTATTTTAACATCACCGAGCCGAGGCGCGGGATTAGTTTTAACGATGGTACCGGGAAGCACACCCATGCAATTCCGGTCTTGTTCGCTGCTGACAGACATTTCCGGCCTTGCTCGTGATGTGTTTATGCGTCATCCGTTTTGAATCTGGAGAAAACTTTGCGTTTATATACGGCGCAAACTGGTTTAGAGAGTGGGGGAAAAGACTATCCAATCCCCTGTCATCAGTGTATCACATGAATGAGGAACGGCATGTGTGAAACCAGCGAAATTGTATGCGACCCTCGCATGGGACGCCGTTGCTAGGTAAAAGAGCACACAAACAGTAGCTCATAGCTAAACAAAAAAAGAGCTTCAGATCCAACAGATACATGTACCGACACAACTAACATGCATTTGAGTATAACTACCAATGGAAAAAAATGAGAAAACTAGGCCAAAAAATAAAGAGGAAAAGGTGATTTCCTATACTTTTGTACACAGAAAGTGAGAAAAAAGAGACAAATCTAAAGCAAAACAGAGGAAATCAGTTAAAAATAGGAAATATTTCACATGCCTGACTAACCTCATTGTGTCCGTTCTTTTCAGGTCTAAGATGCCTCTCATACTCAGGGGACAAGAAGAACTTCTTGAGGCGCTGGGAGCTGACCACGGCATTGATGGTGGTGATTAGGGTGTAAGGGACAACCAGCAAGGGGAAGAAGAGCTGGTTGAAGGCGGCCAGAGAACCAAAGGCTATCTCTGGGGTGAGAGGCTTACCTGTCAGCCTGGTGTATAAGCTGTAAGCCTGGTGATAGAATGCATGGGCGTTTGTTGAAGTACAGGTACCGTTCTAAACTGCACTGTCTAAGACACTCCTTTTACAAAACACATGGCCCTTCACCCTAACTCCCCAGGGCTGTGCAAAATCATATTGATTTTGTAGGATTGAGGACTGTTAGGGTAATCATGTAGTTTTATGGATTCATCAACGAATACATACACTTTAAGGTGGAATATACCTTTTGCAGCTATCCAAGAAGTAACCAACCAAAATACTGTTGAAAAGCTTTACACTGGTTGTAAAAATACTAATAATGATTCTAAACTTCCTGTGAAATTATTCCTTCTGGCGTGCTTTCATTTTAAGAGAATATTAACAAAAGAATGTAATTTCTAAAGACGTATATTAAAAAATGTATGCGATGATGCTTGCAAGTGTGGGCACATATTATTTTAGAACATGACGTTATCGGGACATTCCAAAGGCTTTGTGTGCTTAAGAAAAATGTCTCTAAACTTGAACTCTTTAAATTTTGTCCACCTAAAATTCTCAAAATCCCTCTAATTTGTAATCTTCTCCATTTATTTTCATTATACCCTAACCCAATTCTACCTCTAGAACCCTTTACTGAAGACCCAAAATGGTATGGGACACGAAAACGTCCCCACAACTCGGTTAGATTTAGATTTTAAAAAAAGAAGAAGTTGTCCCTGTAACTTGGTGTATGCCAACCCACTATTATCTATCTGTTCAGTGCGTGACACGCAAGTAGCTGCAATTGGCTGAACCAAAACGCACCCTAAACGCAGATTGGGGTTACACTTAAAATTGTTAGTCGGCAAATTTTGAATTGAAATCAAAATCTTAGAATATTATTATTATTGTAAAGTTGCCTATCGATTCCATATTCTGGAATTGGTTCCAGAAATCAACAGTCAGGTACTCGAGTACCCGGTTCCGATGCACAGCTCTAGAATGAAGCGAACAATTTTAATTATCCAATTCTGAGGTTTACGGCATTATTGAAATGAAAGAAACTTACCACCAATGTGACTAGCAATGGACAGGAATTGGACAGTGTCACTGAAAGAGAAAAATAAAACAGTATTTAAATGAAAAGGCACACATTTGGCTGAATTTTAGCTTTATAAAAAAAAAAATTAAATTGAAAAAAAAAACAAAAAAAAAATACCCTGTCAACCTCGGATACATTCAATGATTGTTGGGTTAACCAGTTCGTGCCGGAATTATTTGGTCATTGATTCCATGAGACGTTTCAGGCCGGCATCTGTGGGTGGCACACCCTGATATTTCTGGCGGACAGATATTTCCGGCCTTGCTCTGTACGTGTTTACTCGTCATCCGTTTTGAATCCCAGAAAAACTTTGCATGTATACCCGTCCTCCGACGCAAACTGGTTAAAGACTTTCAAATAATTACACATGACGACTTTCGCAAGTGTCTGCTTGAGCAAGTTTCGGATCTCCATGGCGCGTGCTTTGCTGATGGAGGAATAGAACATGTCTTCCCAGGCATACAGCTTGATCAGCTTGATCCCTTGCAGCAACTCATTGGTTAGCTTCAGACGCTCATCGGCTTTTTCCTGCAAATACAAAAGCAGGGGCCAATTTTATAGAGCTGCTTAAGCACAAAATGTTGCTTAAGCACAAACACCCTAATCAGGTTAGGAGCCAACATTTCAAGTGATCGTTATGCTAAGCTAACAACAGCTAAATACCAGTCACAAATATCATATATCACATCGAGTTGTGGCTGATAAGCTGGTTTTACTAAGCAAGAATGTTTTGTGCTTAAACAATTTGTATGCTTGAGCAGCTATATGAAATTGGCCCCAGAAGATTAATTAAAAGCAATGGTCGAAATGTGACAGTGTTATTCTCTGGAGCAATTTGGTACCTGTGACTAAAGCATGGTGTATAGTACATTGTATGTTATAAAGACTTCAGGCAAACAAAACGGCTACTAAAAGGTAGGATACACCACTGGTAATTGCTTGAATTTTCATGAATGGGTAGATTTGGGGTGGTTGTATTTTATAGTAAATATCATTTAACTAGTTCGCGCTGGAGGAGTTTTCCCCAGATTCAAAACGGATGATGCATAAACAAGTCACGAACATGGCCGGCAATGTCTGTCAGCAGCGAGCAAGGCTGTAAATGCGTGGATGTGCTTCCCGGTACCATCGGCCTGAATCTGCATCGGATCGAGTTTCGTTAAAAATAATCCCGCGCTTCGGCTCGGTGATGTTAAAATAATCCCGGCGCGAACTCGTTAACTGGCCTGTCTTACAATTTTACAATCATAAATGCTAAGAAAAGCAAGTAATTTTTTTGCAATCACCATCCGGCCTCGTGAATTTTTTTTCAATTAGTTTTTTTCGGAACAATTATTGAATATTAAGCGCAATCATTCTGCTTGATGCCTAGAATCCCTATTTATTTTCAAAAAAGTAAGATAAATAGTAATAATTCGGTAGTAAAAATGTTCTATATCTGCACACGGTGTATCCTACTTTTAACGCCACGTTCATGAAAAATGAGATAACAATATCAAGTTCTGTGCTTGGCATACGGTAATAAAGACTTTCTGTGCTAGGACATTTCCACACATGATATGGGTAGAGGCAATTAATGCCTTGCAAGGAACTAGTTATATACCCACCCCAACCCATAAAAGGATTATGAATAATTTACCAAAGCATTTTTCTGGAAGTGGCCGGTCTTCTTTGCGATGAGCGAAGAGAGAGGGATGATAGTTGCTACAATGAAGAAGCCAATCACAGCAGAGATGCCAAGTTGGTAGTACAGAATTATCAAGTACCCGATGCACTGGCAAAGGAATCCAGATAATATGGCACATTGTTCATTTCAATACATTTATTTCAATGCTGCCATTTTTACAAAATGAAAACTTGAAATCTCATAATTACTAACAAAGAATAGACAATTAAATCATTAAGAGTATATTAAGTACAGAGATATTAAAGTCATCAACGACAACATTTAGGTATATTGGTGAAGTGAAATACTTTTGTACCCTAACCTATTGACAGACAAGCTACAGTCAACCAAATCACTATTCAATGTGCACATGTGAATACAATTCATTGACCTTTCTATGTGCTTTTCAGAGTCTGTGTGACAGACTCTGAACAGGTTTATAAAATGTCTCATGCAATCCGAAAGATGACAGAAACACACACACAAAAAACACAAAACAAGTTCGCTGTCCAAATTGTATAAATTTTGGGCTCACTTCAGAGCAAGACAATTTCTTTAATTTTTTCTTACCAGCTGCGATTTTACACACGCAAATTGTCTTTCTGAAAGAGACACCGTGCAAAAATCATGTACACAAATACAGGTAATGAAATACCATAATGGCTTATTCACAAATACAATCTGAAACAGAATTCTTTTTGGTAGTTAAACATTGAGGGGCACAACACCCTTAAAAATGGCAAACTACAACCTTTGTCTTTGTATACGACCCTTCACTTTGTCAAGTAAATGTCAAGACAACATTATTAACTGCAATGAAACTAAACAGCTGCAGGAAATAGGGTAGATGGTGAAAACCTATTGAGCACGCCACCTTTGGTTTGTGGACATATCTTACAATGCTTGTGACCAAGTTTGAGCCAAAATACTATATCCATTTCATGGCTATCAAAAATCTTTGTGATTGCGTGGTAATTTCTAGGGGTGTATTATTAAAACTATGTCCTATCATACCACTGTATTCTGAGCATGATGGGACATATTTTCTTTGGGTGAATTCGAATAGCTTACCCAGATCAACTCGGGTAAAGGCAGTTGGGTTAGCCACAAGAGCCATGCTCAATGAATGCTCAAACGCAAGTCATCATGATCCTCGCGTGGCGGTCACAGCCAGGGCCGTAGCCATTGACAAAATACCATTTTCGCACTGAGGCTTACATTGAAATTTACTGCTTTTCCGCTATTAAATTGCAAAATGTCAGCCTGGAATAACACCTAATACAATGAGCACAATAAACAATTACGTTTACACCTCTAATAAAGCTTTTTCTGAGCCCACTTGAACTTATCCACTATCCGGCCGTCATATTTGTACGTTGCTTGGAATGAACAACGCATGCATGTTACGTATTCTACCAGTGACTCTGCTCCTCGAGCAGGGTCTGTGGTGATTGACCTAGGTGAGCCCAGAGTATGGCGTAGGAGCTAAACGAACGACCTAGAGCAAACCGTGTCAACTTGGCTGACCTAAACGAATGCACTCAATGAATTACCCCAAAGATTCACATCAAGATAATGGTTATTCGTGAAATGGTCTATGGTCATACACCCGACTTAAAGTCTTGAACTAATTGGTCAATGTGCAATGTTTGATCAGCAGTTAGGAAGGGTCTATCTTCTTACCAAATAGGGAACGCTGAAGAAGTAGAAGAGGATCTGAAAGCTCTCCAAGACATTAATAGCGTCCACCGACATGTGATTGGTGATCTGTCCCATGGTTAGTGACCCTCCTGTCATGGTGTAGCTAGCCAGACGTAGAGACTTATCATACACGGCTGCCTGTGAAAGAGAAAGCAAACAATCAATCTTATCAATGCAACTTTTTATATGCACCCTTTTATTTACTACCTGAATACAAGTAGCACAAAACCAAAAACACTTTCAAGATTTAAATTAGATACGTAAAAATGTACCCTTTTCCAACTAGAGCAACTGTATGCCAGAATATGAACTGTTGTTTGACATTGCTTCAGTCAATTGAAAACTAATCAATGAAGTTTGCATTTTTTTTACTAAATCTGAATCCGAGTTCATTTTTTTATCCATTAGTCTCATACTAAACATAGTTTTAGGAAACATAGTTCGAGGAAAAAAAAAATATAATACAAAAATTGAATTCTATTGTGGCTAATTCCCTTCTCTTTTAGAATTTGCAACAACTGCTCTGCAGGTCGACCGATCAACCACCCGCAACAAAATCCTGGAGGGGCCACTGTTTTCCGACATCCCCTTCCACGGTAAATTTAATTATAAATCCGACGGTGCCGCAACATACCTGCAGTGCAATCTGGACGTGTGCTGATGCCACTATGACGAGCTGATTGTGTCCCTGTAGAGCTATGCCCCTTATGCTTGTAGCAAGGAACAGAATGGCAACCAAGACGAAGCCGTTAGTGATGAAGTCTTCTGCTGAAAGGTACTTGACCTATAAAGCAAAATATTACCATTTGTTTTAACAGTAATCTTTTGCAAATTTTTAACCAAGAGAAAATGTCACAAGAATATGTCATCACAAGATTATGTGATCTGAAGATATTAAACAAATCTTTGGCGTAATCCCTTCTTGGCCGAAATAATTTTGCAAAATGGGGGCAATTTACATTTCCTAAGACAGTCAATGATCAGAAAGTTTCTTCTAATTTGATGTGTGGCTAGAAAACCTTGTTAAAATGAAAATGACACGAAGAATTCCCTATTCGATCAAGTAGTTTTTATTTCAACGCCATTTTTGTTCATTCCTCGTGTGTTTGATGAAGTTTTGACAGAGGTTGTTCCAGACTTTTCTGAAACGCAAATACTACATGTATAGTGTATAAAAATACCAGCTGTGGTGTGGCATTTTATTCTGTTTTGCACAAATTCTCGATGTTCCTTGAACCTAAAACTGTACAACAGTTGATACAAACTACATTACTTTGTCTCAAACAATCTGGTGAGTTGTGTGCGAACAAATTATTCATAAGCCGACAAAACAAGCGCAAGTGAACATGGACGGACTATATTGTGTACATCCTTTGTTTGCAAGTTTACACAGCGTTTTGCAAGAACACCTTCCATCGTTGACCCCTATTATTTTCCTCTTTTGTTTGTACTTTTTGTTGGAAAGGCCTCCCATATGTTTTGCACACAAATTTCAATTTTTGACTTTCTGTCAATCGTGGACCCTATTATTCTCTATTGTTCTACAATGTACATTACAGATACATGTACAGATACAAACTTGTGTACATACTGCGAACTACGTACAACATACTACATGTACATACAGGATAGTGATGGGCATAGTCTCTTCCAGAACTTTGTTTGGCAAGACAAAAATGACTCAACATATTTGCTCAACCATTGTAACAAACAATTTCCACAATTTATTAGAGTTTACTATATAACTTTCTATTTTTAATTAAGCGCAAACATTTTTAGTTAAAAAAAAAGAAGAAAAAAGAACCCACATGCGACAGTTTTATTAATTTAGAACTCCAAGGTATCGTCCTAAATCTTGATAATTAAATCTGTGAATAATAAGTTGTTAATAAGCAATAAGCTTACATGATAAACATGCAGTTCATCAATGTTCGTGACGTAACTGACAACACCTGCTACAGCAAACGGTGGCACAAAAGCAGCAGTATCTCCAAGAAGACGACAGAGGAAAGCAAGAAACATCTCCCATCCATAGGCCCGCAGGTACACACACAACATGCTCAATGAGCCGTTCTTAGCTTCGGCCCTCTCCTAGTTAATATAAAGGTTTTAAGAAAAATTCAACACAGAAAAATGTAAGACATCTACTTCAGGCTCGTGTAAGATTTACTCTTTTTTTTGGGGGGGGGGGGCTAAACCTTGTTTGTCAATAAACATTAACAAGTTCGCATTGGATGCCGTGTATACATGCAAAGTTTTTCTGGAATGACAGATAAACACGTCACAAGCAAGGCCGGAAATATCTGTCAGCAACTGAATCGCAGTGAGCGAGGGCAGAATGCTACCCATAGGAGCCAGCCTGAACACGTTTCGGATCGAGGTTCATGGAAAACAATCCTGTGCCTCGGCCCGTTCAATGTCAAAAAAAATCGGGAGCAAACTGGGTAATAAGGCTGCTGTTTTGGTTTTTAAAGTTTTGATGGTCTTTTTGTGAAACTACATGTATGGGGTTGAGTAGACTGGGCCATCAGATCCGGGTACTTAAAGACTGAACTGTTGATATTTCTTAAATGTGACCCGGCACATCAAAATCAGGAATAAGTCGGAAAAATTACTTTTTGAGATATGTACATGGTAAGATTGGATATTCCAGCTTTCTTATGATACCCATCACAAGCCTGAACCTCATAGCCAATAACTCCTGATCGAGCTACAGGCTTGTAATGGATATCATTAGAAACGTATAAATGTTCCAATCTACTGTACAAATCTCAAAAATTCATTTTCCCACTTGTTCCATAGGAGGGTTAATGAGTATAAAGCGGATACCCACAATCACATGACCTCGAGATCTTTCAATTTACCTTTTCTTTCTTCAGAGCTCGATTGAAGCGGTCACTCTGATACCTTGTGGTGTGGATTTCGGACAAACGCCCAAGATCTTCATACTCCAAGCTGTGATTGTAACCCTCCACATAGAGCCAGCCCAGCCAGGAGTACATGAACATAGAGGGGAAGTTGGTGTATTCCTGCATGAAGCGCATGTCTGACAGCAACAGGTCCGCGGGAAAAGGTTCCTCTGTGGTGCAACACTTAAAAACCTGTGCGACAAAGATGAAATATTGACTGAGCATTTTATCTTAATGAAGGCAGTGCCCATTAAAAATGTGCCTGTTCAGAACGGGCAAATTGCTTGGCCTTCTGTACGCCAACGTGGCGGTATAGGGTACAGTGTCTGTGGCTCTAGGCCAGAGACGAAACTAGCTTATGAAAAACAAATCGTAAAATCAGCCAACCCAAAAAATGTGTCTGGATTCTGCGCACATGGTGTGTACAGTAAACCTATTACCTATTTTCCGCACACCGACTCCCAAACAAAATTTTACGATGTAAAAAAGGATCAAGCGTTTCCTCATTTTAATAAAATAAGGTGAGTATCTGACTCATTAGAAAAACAAGTTTACTTTTGTTCTTGAGAAAATTAATAAAAATTTCCTCTAAGCTATAAATGCGTTTACGTTACTAAATTTACTGATGTTAGTCCAACTTCAGTGCACCATTTCAAGCTTCAATCAAGTACTGTATTATCGTCTTTTTCTTTGTCCTCCTCTAGATTCATTGTAATTTTAAAAATCCTAGAAGCTCTAGTTTCACATCACATCTTAATGGTTAAACTTCTTTCCAGCTATAACTATTACAATATTGGCCTAATTCAGTGACAATACAATCTGGGCGCCAATGATTTGTAGAGCAGATTCAAATTGTGTTCGCTTAAATTCAGAAAAATCTGAATTTTCAGAATATACTTGAGAAAGTCGCATTTTCATTTTCAATTAAAATGAGAAAATGTTTCATAGTGCTGCATGTAGGCCTCTAGATTTTCGGCTATTTTGCAGCTTTTTTGAGAACTGAAATATCCAAACAATTTCAAACTTGACTCTGCACACTCTTGGGTCCTGAGCAATAAATGTACATGTACACCTGCCGTTTTTTTTACTTCACACGTGCCCGCTCTGGAAATAATTGAATTACGGACAGAAACACACACAGAGACAAAGATTTCTGGAATTATAGTAAGATGATTACTGGAATTATAGTATGATGAATACTTTAGTTTAGTTGCATAACTATCAGCTTTGAGCCAGCCAACCGAGCCCTCCCTTTACATTACATTAAAACTTTATTCCAAATGCACTACAAACCTTAGTTCTGATGACATTCAGCTCCAACAATACCAGCAAAGCATATGCAACAATGGCAGCTACATTCAAGTCGAACCGCATCAGCGAGAAATCCACTGCAGGATCATGGTCAAGATTTAGATACCTGACGACCTCTGCACCGAGCGCTGTCAACCAGTAGACTAGCAGAAGCCAGGACATGTGCGGTCTGCTCCACAACTCCATCTGGTTGTAGTAGATCATAGACAAGACGACTGCTGCTAAGGACAGGGCTGCTGGAATGTATAGGTGGGGCTTTGTAGGCGTGTCTTGGTACACCCTCAAATCCGTCAAGATGCCCTCCCCGAGTTCACAGGCCGCTAGCGCGACGAAGAGCATGTACAGCACCCAACGCAGGTAGTGCCCTGGATACGGGATCAGGTAGGTGTATTTTCTCTGGCGGATGCTGGTGCAGCATCCCAGAATGAGGAGCGTCAGGACACCGAGCAAGATGAAGGCGAGGTGTGGCAAGGTGTAGACGAGGTCCACAAAGCAGGCATTGTACAAGGTGTGGTTCAGGTCAAAGGTGAAGTTGTCCAGGTTCTCTGAGTTGTTGACGCCGCAGTACCAGTTGAAGTCTTCACCGCCCGAGGCTGCCATTGTAAACTGAGAAGAAAAGAGTAAAATGAAACCACACATTTTTGAAAAATGGGTCTTCATTATTTCCCCCTATTTTTTTCGACAACCTCATAAAATGTAGTATTTTATTTGTTGTTTTATTTAACCAGGGTGGCCTTATCGGTTAAAAAAATGCTTTTCAAAAGGGCCCTGCATATAACCTACATGTAATTTTTATACAGGTAGTATTTAAAACTAAATTGAACTAAAACAAGACAAAAAACAAACAATTTGAAAATGCGAAACAATAAGAAAGAAAATTAAAATACAGATAAAAACAATAACATTAAAGAAAGAACAGGACAAATAAAAACAACAATGAACAAGAAATGAAAATGAATAAAAACAAAGAATAGGCATAATAAACATTGGTTTTTAATAAGTAAAATCAAGACAAAATGAACCTAAAAGATATAAAAATAAAGTGGTCAGCAACATCAATTTAAAAGACCTTTAAAAACATTTAAAGACTTGGCCCTTCCCTGGGTTGTGGTTAAGTTGTTCCATTATAATTTATTATAATAAAATAGTAGCTAGTTATTATATTATAATAGTAGCTAGGATCCTCATGTCGTTAGGTGTTTTCTAAGACCTAAAAATTATCCAAAAATATTTTTGGAATCCTTGGTGGGTCTATTTTACAGATTTATATGTTTCCAAAATTTATTTCAGGGGTTTGGTCATTTTCTGCAGATATATTTAGAGAAAAAAGGGGATCGGCTAAAAAGTGAAAACTGCTATAACATGTACATGTACATGGTACATTTGTATATTCATGCAAAAATTAACACCAATTACTGTTACTAATTCCTAACGGTGAGTTGAAGCTGACAAAATATCCACAATATTTTTGTATTATAGAATCACTTATAGTATCACTTTTAAATTAACAAGCCACGCCCCTTTAGGGAAACCCCCGATTCTAAACAGTACCCATTTAACTGCGATTATTGTTGCATGTGTTTTTGGTGCAAACCAGTAGACTAATGCATTTCAACACCATTTTAATGAGAAATTAGTTGTAGGCCTTTTAGGGTTACCCCGATTCCATTTCTTTTAATTTATTATTTCTCAGGTAAAAATACATACATGTTTAAGACACAAAGAACAGTACAATCAATTTAGTTTTTAAATGATTGTACACAAACAATATTGATAACACACCCGAAGGATTGCCAAAAGCGAACTATCTAGTGGTTCTCCTGATTCTAAGCAGTCTACCATTATTCAATGATTATTACCGGTATTAGGTGTTTTGAGTGAAAAACCAGTTTGAAATTGTAGACCAATGCCTTGCAAAAATTGGACATCATTTTTTTAAAGAGAAATTAGTTGTTGGCGTGGCATTTGAAATATCCTACATTTTCTATTGATCATGAATTACGAAAGCACCTGCACTGAATACAAAATGACCTGTACTTTGAAGAAGCACATAAAATGAATGTATCGCGACAAGTAGAGTCAAGTGGGCGTAGCGGTTCTTTCCTCGCCTTCCACCGCTGTGACCCGGGTTTGAATCCCACCTGGGCCAATATGTGGATTGGGTTTTCAGTCCCTGCTGTATTCTGTGGGTTTTTCTCCAACATCTAAAACGATACTTTCTTCATTGCCCTCCCTCTATACAGGTTTCTTCAGGCTTTCTAACTGAAGTGCCTAGGGTGCTTTTTGGGGATCCTTGTTTCATTACCAAAAATGAAATATCCCGACCAATTTTCATTCAAATTCACTAACTCTCGTATTCATTTTCATCCAAGAAAAAAATTAACACGCTTCAACAAAACCAATGTAGTCATTTACCCTTTAATTTCAAACTATGGTCACTCTATTTAAACATTGTCTCGAGAATAATTAGTTGTCTTTAATAATTCGTCTAAGCTGTTGCCGAAAGGCAGCATTCAGAGATCAAATTCTATTATACATGTATGTACGGTATATCAATCAATTTCAAAACTACATGTATCTTACCGAAAATCAATTAGTCTGCCTGTGATTAAGTCGTGCACACATTATACTAATTTGTTAAATTTGTTAAATTTGTTTGGTAAAAGTGTGTATTGTTTTTCTCAAATGAAAATGAATGTAAGAGTTGGTGAATTTTAATAAAAATTATTTTAAAATAGCCGGGATAACCTATAATACGTCGTGTGCCAAGGAAAAGGACGTTAGCAGCCCAGGCACGCAACAAATCACTTTTTGAGATAATCAAGTTTAAAGGTTTTGTGCTGCCATTTCTAAAATAAACCCTACATCAGGCTGAAATTTTGACTTGTAAATCTTGTGAATAGTTCGAATAGAATCGTGTATTTTTTATATAAAACTGGTACTTAATTTTATTTCTTTTTTATTTATATAGTTATGCTAACGACCTTATGCCAGGAACTATTATCGCCACAAGTGTGTTAATGTCCCGCTGATGTGTGGAGGTGAACACACTTCAAGTGTAGCAAGTTTTGTTCCATTGGTATTACACGCTAACGTCCTTATGCCGGGTAACAATCCTTACGACCTTTTACCGGGAACAAACCTTGCTGCAAGCGTGTTAACGTCCACTGATATGTGGAGAGGTGAACGCACTTGTAGCAAGTTTTGTTCCATTGATATTATACGCTAACGTCCTTATGCCGGGTACACAAAATTGCAAAACGCCTTCCGTCCTTTTTATTTAATTAATTACGTCATAATGACGTAATCCCTGGAGACGAAATGTATTCCAAATGAAAGATGTTTTGATTCTCTATCGGTTACCCGAAAAATACGAATTTGACCTTTTGACCCATTTTTAGCCCTAACGACCTTTTTTCCGGGCACACGACGAATAAGGGTATAGGTTTTCCCGCTCAATTTTGGCAAATGTGCAGCCAATTGAATTTGAATGCTTTCAAATTAAAGTGATTTTGTCTCCATTTTTTACCATGTTTCAAATTCAAAATTTAGGCATTCAATTTAGCAAAGCAAAAGCGTTCATTTGACTAGGAACTAGGAACCATTCGATTTTATACGCATTACGCATATGGGACACATATACGGCTCAAAACTTAAAGTCGCTCATTAGATCACTATTTTACATTGTCGTTTCATCTGGTAGTGGTACGCTATTAGTCACCAGTATCAGCAATTTACTTTTCAAATCAAAATGTTGAAATATATTTGTGTCCCGCTCCAAAAAAAGGTGACATAAGTCGCAAACACTAAATATAGAGTTATGTACATGATTGAGAAGTTCAGGATATAAGCTTTCATTTGGTACATAGTACAGCTCCAAAGCCCCTCTCGTTCCAGTGATATGACATTTTTGCATATTAATGGTTCCATGGAATTCAAAATACACAACTGAGAAAACAGGTTTCGAAACACAACAAAACTAAGACAATACATTGGAACCATGCACTCTTAAAAGGTTTCATTTTACTTTGTTTATCTAATTCCAGCTTTTTGTTAATTAAATCTGAAACTTTGGATATTAAAGATGTCATTTAAGACAAAAAAATGAAAATCTATTTTTGAAAAAAAAATTTATCCTATTAACTTAACAGACCATTACTCATGCATAGCGCGACTTATGTCACCTTTTCCTGGAGCAAGTCACATATTGTAAGACTAAAGCCGTGTTCGCACTGGACTTTTTGGGGGAAGGTTTTACTGAGACGATGGTAAAATAAAAAATGGTCAAATGTTACCACTGTTCGCACTTGGACTTTCGACATGGGAAAATTTTACCGAGACCGTGGGAGAAGTAGCCAAGCTGTTATTATAATGACTCGTGAGGGCGCTTTGCGTGAGCTTTTTGCATTGACCCCCGTGTACCCATTCGCGATCGCGCACGCGCGCTGTTTTGTTACGATGCGATTTGCATGTATCAGCGTGCCCGCATGTAAACAATGCAAAGAGCGCATGCGCAGTGCCTTGTATAGCGTGACCTTGCACTGGAGGGCCGGGTGGACGTTTTCCTGGGACGCTTTTACCGAGTCGCGCTGTTCGCACTGGACTTATCGTCTAAGGAAAAGTGACCAGGGACGTTTTCCCGGGCAGCAGTTGGCCGGTAGAAGTACCCACTGGACTCGGGAGAAGTACCTGAGAGGAAAACGTCCTAGGCTGTCTGCACTGGACTTAAAATGGGAAAAGGACCCATCGTCCAGGTACGTTTTATCATTTTAAGTCCAGTGCGAACAGGGCTTAAGACTGATAAAATCGTAATGCAAAATGGTCGTTTAAAAGGCTACTTTTCCCGAGCCGCATATACGTACATGTATCTTGTACGCATATCAAATCTAATGGTCCATAGTGTAATTAAACACCCTCAAATCTAATGGTCCATAGTGTAATTAAACACCCTCAAATCTAATGGTCCCTAGTGTAATTAAACACCCTCAAATCTAATGGTCCATAGTGTAATTAAACACCCTCAAACCTAATGGTCCCCAGTGTCATTAAACACCCTCAAATCTAATGGTCCATAGTGTAATTAAACACCCTCAAACCTAATGGTCCCCAGTGTCATTAAACACCCTCAAATCTAATGGTCCATAGTGTAATTAAACACCCTCAAATCTAATGGTCCCTAGTGTAATTAAACACCCAAGGGATGCCTACTAACTTCCTTTTTACTTGGCCTTACTAACCTGTCCTGTCCACAATCCAAACTATATAGGACTCCACTCACAGCATGGAGGAAGGAAAACAGTTTTCCTTCCTCCATGCTCACACTCAGGTGCCTCGCGAAGCGCGGCATCCTGCTCAATTATATAATATACAGAGCTACAGTAGCTAGCTAGAGAATAGTCTCGTTAGAGTGCATTTACCGTGCGGTCATGAACTCGTGTAACCATGGAGGATAAGATGCAATAAGTAAAGCATCTACCATTGTAAATTAGCTGTAAAAAATTTTTTTATTTTTGGGCCCCGATTTAGCATTAAAGTATTCACTTTACATATATTATTATTTCGGTGGATGTTATGCATCAAAGAATATGTGACCCGCTCCACCGAAATCAGGAATAATACTTTTTGAAATATGCACATGGTGAGAAAGGGAATTTCATAAGCTTTCTAATGATACCCATCACAAGTGTGTATTTTCTTAGCTTAACGAGTTATGGTCTGATGAAGATGACAGGTGTATATTTATTTGCCGAATCCACATTCCGAGAAAAACAGCTTTGAAATAAACAATTTACCAAAATCATACAGCGCACACAAATCCTCTTAATTTTCATCGTTATTGATAGTTTTTACAAACAAGACATTAATGACAATAATCTGTGATAACTACACTTCCTAAAAATACAATGTTCAGGAAAACGACTTGGTCACGATTTTCACCCATGCGTTCACATCAACGGCCGATGGCGTAAAACGGCCTCAGCGACTTATTCCTGATTACGATGGAGCGGGTCACATATACACAAACAAACATCTTAACAGTGAACAACCAGAGAACATTGGCACACAGACCTGCAGGATAAAAAGCGAACTCAATCCATGGAGGTAGGAAACCTCCATGCTCAATCCAACTCCCCTGATATAAACAGACAGGTACATAAAATTAAATAAAAATATAAGAAAAGACCAAAAAAGTAAAACATAAGTTAAGAATTTTACCCAGACCAATTATCACACACCAATTTATCTGAGCCATGAAAAACTAGAATGGCTGTTCGTCATTAGTGAGTCTGAAATATGAATCCTATTTTCAAAGCAATGTTATTAAAGGTCGAGTTTGATCCCTCAATTATTCCGGGTTGCATATAGCGTTTAGAGATAACAGGTGTACAAAGATAAAATGCAATAAAAAATCTTGACATTAATATTAGATACATGTAAATATTAAATAAAATAAAAATATCGATCAATAAAAACTGCAGACATATACATGTATGCCTAAATACTAACATGATAAACAGGCAGATAGGATAGTCAAGAAAAATGGATGAGTTTGCATAAGTTGTGAAATTGTACAATATACTATCACACGAGATTGACAGCACCTGGTGACAGCCAAAGCTGCCCATGGAGGTATTCCTCCATGAGCATGAAGTTATTAAGCCCAAAATACAAGGCTGTTTGTGTTAGTGACATCAGCTGGTACTGTGTCCCAAAGTCTACTGAATCTATCAAAAAGCGAGTCGTAAAGCGCCTGTGTACGAGAATCACAATGTAAGAATTTAACATTTTTAGGATGCCTCTTGATAACAGAAACAATATTGTCCAAGTTGACATCAAATCGATCATGGAGGTTTTTCTACTGTGTACTTTAATTAGTTATTTTAAGGGGACTGACGACGATATACATGCCGCGCCTGCCTACCCCTATGGGCTATCGACGCTCCGCCCTACGGCCGGGCTTTGGGAGCCATAAAGTTCTAGGGGCGCCTGTCTAGGTGCCGCATTGCATTGCACAGATAGCTAGCTATAATTCAATGGAAGTAAGAGCGGATGGTATACGTCGTCGCTAATGATTTGATAAGAAGAAAATAAAAATTCTAGGTACATGTACTTACTTTTACACCCTTGAATAAAATCTACGATGTTTCAACCACAGGGCTTACTGTGTTTTTTCGCCGTCTGCATATATATCTGAGCATGATCTGAGCGGCGAGCGCCAGCGACTTGAGCTTCAGTTTCAGCACGAGGAACCGAATGTATGGAAAGCCTATGCTTCAACGCACAAAGTTTTGTATAATTTCGCATAAAATGCTGATACCTTTCATCAGTAGCGTATAGCCATTTATCTTCAAGCTAACTTGAATCCTAGATTCTGATTGGTCAATTCATAACAGCTCACCCATAGATGCTGTGTCTTGATTGGCCGATAGATACTAAACCAAAGTACCATACCAATGGCGCGGTATACAATGTATGTGTGCATTGCGAGTAGCGCGTATTATTCCAAAGAGCCAGCGCTACAGAGCTATATACATGTATATTCAAACATTTTGTAAAGGGGTGGTTTAGAAAGGAGCAAAGATATATTTCACACATTTAGTATTGAAATCGAAGTTTATTTTAACTGTTTTTAGGTATAAATTATTATAATAAAAAAATATTAAAAAAACAAGCAGAATCTGTGAGTGAGGTGTTATATAAGTAATATCGAATGCTTTTCCTCGTACGTGGTGTAGTAAAAGTAGCCCCCCTCTGTGATCCATGAAGCATTTTGTTTTGGAAAACGGAATGCTCCATGGATCACCTCGCTCGGGAAGCTAGTTTTACTTTACCACTCGAAGCATTCAATATTTGTATACTGTGAGCAAGTTCGGGCGCGAACTACTTTGACCGTACCATTAAAGGCCCATTAAAGGTCATTCAAACCGTTCGGCATTTACGTTAATGACATCGACATTCCACAAAAACAATGGCGCCCTGACAGTAAGAATCGAAGACACGACGAGGAAGCTCTGCTTACCGAATTACTCCCTCATGGCTTTACACCAGGGGGGGGGGGGGGGCGGAGGGGGGCCCAAGAAAGTGCGCCACCAACGTTGAAATGTATCTCATTCGTTCTTCCACGCTCATGAGCCACACATCTCACACAGTAAATACGTATAGATCGCTACCGCGAAGCGCACCATTGAAACACGTACAGATTTGCTCCGTGTATCGCTCTCCGCATTTAGTGATTCATACAACGTCCGCAAAGCCAGGTACGCAGGCACGATCTACACGGATTTTGTTTGGGGCGATGTCATTTTCTGCCATTTTCGTTCGAAAACAACACGATAAAACGCAAGGGGGTCACAGGCAGATTTTTTTACAAATTCAGTATATCACTGCTACATCCTTTTTTAACGTATCCATGGAAAAAAATGAGTGGGGTCAAAGCACGATTTTTCACAATTTATCGATTATTATTGCCCTTTTTAGGGGAGGTATTTGTTAACGTCGTTTGAGTATTTGTGCACAATCTCCACGCGCATCAACGGTACGTCAACGCTTAATTTTGTCGACTGCTTTTTTCATTTTCAATACAATTTTTGTCATTGGATGATAAACATTAAGGTAAATAACAACCTTGTACAACTACAAAAGACAAGATGTTAAGATTGGATGCCAAAAACTTTTTATTTTTCGAGTGAGAAAATTGTTCCCCCCTATTTTGAGAATGGACGGTACCACAGCGTTTCGCAATCACAGACCCCCCCCCCCCCCCACCCCCCCCCCCCCCCCCCCCCCCCCCCCCATCCCCCCCCCCCCCATCCCCCCATCCCCCCCCCACCCCACCCCACCACCCCCCCCCCCCCTCCGCCCCCCCCCCCCCCTCCGCCCCCCCCCCCCCCTCCGCCCACCCCCCACCCCCCTGGCTTTACACGTAATGTTTCAGAAATGTTTCACTACTGCCTTTTCTGCCGACTACTGCCATCACGCGACCTGGTGTCTGGTTCCAAATAGTCAACATGAGTAGTCCAACCATCCTGTTTTCGAGTGACGTTCGCGCCCGAATTTTACATATTATTAGATGCTAGCAACAATTCCATAAAGGCCTTTTCTGGTGGTGATTTTCTGAACAAATCAATGTACCAAATTTCTATTTTTAAAAAACTTGACTTTCAGGAATTTTTCTATTCGAGGGCGGGTCCGGCCGCGCACCGACATGAGGTCAACTTAGGCCCATATAACAAGCAAGAAATTTCGCGGAAACCGTACTTTGTTTGCTGAAGTACGATCGTCATTAATATACTCACTGGGCGCTCCATACCAGTTATGTCGCGTGCAACGCACGTGCACACGGTACTGTTTACACAATAAAGTGCACTTGCATGCTAGTGCCGTACCGTGTGCAAATTGTCCTCATCGAAGACTGTGCGCAAACAGCACAAGGTCACCTAATAATACATGATAATGCATTACAACAAAAAATTGCGCTGAAAGACCCGGCCCTAGTCAAAGTACATGCACTGCAGACCTTTGATGCGGATAAAAAAGAAATTACGCTTGAATGAAACTATAGAAACTTTTTTGTTTCAAGTTTGGCCTAGAAGAAATAATATCTCCTCACAAAAGCAAGTAGGCCTAATGTAAACTCATCACAAAAAGTATCGAGTCACTTAAACATTATCCAATAATTATCGGCCCGAAAAGGTATGGATTAATCGAAGCAAATAACCCAGTGCATAATTTTGTTTTGCGTATTTTGACACCTCGATTGTTGAGATACGATGTTGCGAAGCGAAGTATACATTTGAATGTATATCCAGTTTCAAACTAGTGACAATCATTAGAAGCAGGTTTGTATTTATCACGTTGATGTTTAATGATCAGCCAATAAGATAATCTCTACATATGCCCGCCATTTCATTTGAAAAGGCGGGCATATGTAGAGATTATCTTATTGGCTTATTGGCTTATAGGTATGATTGTCACTTTTGAAACTGCGCTGGATCTACGACCATTGAATTTGAAAATAACAATAACTCCGCTCCGCAACATCGTATCTCAATCGACGTGTCAAAATACGCAGAACAAAATTCGTTGTGTTCCCGGCAGAATTAAGGGGATGCCCTTATTATGCGCGCGTAATCAGGAGAAACGTTCACAAAGAATTGCTCTCAAAAAATGTTATACAGATGTGTGACAAATATAAAACGTGTACGGTTTATGACAGGTGTGAGAGACCATTGGATTCATAATACGTGTGTGGGAACATTGGAGCCTTTTAACGCAATTTTTATAAAGGTGATTTTCGCGTCAGAACGCTCACTATGCCCTTCTGCCGGGCACCCGACGAATTATGCACTGGGTTATTTGCTTCGATTAATCCATACCCTTTCGGGTCGTTTATTATTGGATCATTTTTAATATCTCGATACTTTTTCAAATGAGTTTATAAGGCATTATGTGTTCGGTTTAACGAATAAAATTGAGTTTCGTTCGGTTGGATGAACAGTCCATTTTGTTTCCCCGCCCCTCGATCATTGTGTTCCAATGCAGCACTGCATGCTTTCTACCCATTATTTTGCATTTGGACCGTTCAGTTCCTATTCTTCCTGGACAAGAGACGCCAGGGGGACTCTCGGCTGAGCTTTGAAAGAGCAGGGGCCAATTTCACGGAGGCTGCTAAGCACAACAATTTGCTTAGCGCAAAAAAGTCTTGCTCAATAAAAACCATTTCTTAGCCAAAATTCTACGTGTTTTTCATGCTAAGCAAAAAACCAGCTGATTGTCAATCAAAAACAATAAAGATCACGTGAAAATTTGGTCTGTAACCTTGTTTTTACCAAGGACAAATTTTCATGCTAAGCAAATTTTTGTGCTTAGCAGCTCCGTGAAATTGGCCCCAGGCGTGTTGTTTTTCCTCCGTTTAAAGGTAGGCTTTAACTTTTACAACCCACAGATCACACATTCATAAGTTAAGGCCCTATGTTTGTAATATTATACCTATAGTTCTTTCATTTTCACTAACAGTTATAGGGTGCCAATATGGTAATCTTTGAATGGGTCCCATAACACTGTGGAATTAAGGGGAATAAGGAAGCAAAAATGGCTACTCATAAAAATATAATTGAAGTCAATATCCCTCTGTCAGATACAGAGATAAAACATACACTTAAACTTGAACTTGAAGAAAAATGGCAAAAATCTTGAAGAGATACTAAATCTTCTAACCTTAAAATGGTTCAAAAAAGGCCAAGCTACATTTCAAGTCATGGGACCTTCCACGGTGGAAAAAAGTCATTCTTCACAGACCCCAGACTTGGAGTTTGCAGAAACTTAAATGGCTTTCTATAAGAATTATATAATAATTAATGATTATTATAATGACAATCTTGCCCCCCCCCCCCCCCCCTCGCTTCAACATGAATCTGTAATAATTACTGCATCCCCCTCATTGTTTAATCGTGCTTACTCGCTTCATGCCGTTACCCATTTGGTTCGCCGTTTAATTTGCATGTACATGATGATTTTAGCTTGCTCTTAAAGTTCCCCTTCTCTCTTGGTCTGTTTCGCTTTCTCTTGTTTTGCTATTTTATCCAACCAGGCTTGCCAAATACTGACGCATGCACGGATGACAGGCCATTGGGCAAGACACGCTCATACGCTCATATACACCCATGCTCTATAGTCGGGTCAGACCCAGAGCCCGAATCAGTCCAGCTATGGTACAGCAGTTTTCACTCCGGGAACATCCCTTGGCAAGCCCCTATTTCCGATCGACCCGCCTTCCTATACCGGCAATTGTCCCCTCAATCGGTGCCAGCAGCATCTCCTCTTCAGGCCCATGCAGCATCATCATACAGCATCAACCCCCGACGCCATTCAGCCATCGGTCTAATGATAGTATACAGAATCTTGAAGCCAAGTTCAACGATGTTCGTGAGATACAATGCAATTGTGATTCATATGGCTATGACAGATTGTTTTCTGACCAGATTTGATATACAATGTAGTATACACTATTTGCAGATATCGAAAATATTTACTATCGAATTATAAAGAAATATCTTACTCATTTGAAAGTAAATAATGATTCTAAGCATCCAGCAAAATGATTGCGCTAGATATCCTGTAATTATTCCGAAAAATATAATTTTATAACAAAAAATTCGCGATCGCCGGACGGCGATCGTGAAAAAACAAAGATAACATAAGAATAACTGCCCAATGCCGGTTGAAAACAAACGCTGTTTTTCATGCTTTTCTCGGCATCCGTGATTGTAAAACTTTGGACAGGTCAGTTAAATGATATTTACTATGAAATACAACCCCCCAAATCTACCCAATAATGATAATTCAAGCAATTACCTTTAAGGGTAGACATAAACAGCATTTTGTGGTTTAAGATTGGCGCATCCTCGTATGTATGCAATTTCATTTATTGAGAAACCCCCTCCGATGTTTTTCGCTAATACTATGTCGGCCCAAATAGCATATTCATTTGTAACTGAAACAATTCTAGAATTTCTCTCCTCCAACAGAATAACAGAGAAAAAACACCCATCTTTTAATACGTACCCGTCGTCACTTGCCATCGGTACATCGAAAACAGACTCCAACCGGTTCGCCAAAAATGCATGTGTGATTCCTTAAAATAGGGACTCAACTTAATTGCGACATTTTGTCTAAAAATGCAAAATTGTGAAAAGAGGTGACACTAAATTGTTTTCATATTCTCATAATACTTACATCAAACAAAAAAGTTGAACAATAGTAACTCCAGGAAAAAAATACAATAACATTTTTTTTCCGGGTTGTCATGTACGGGACACCAAAACTAGTTTCTATATTATGTTGGTTTAATACAACGTTTGCATAGTTTAAAAAGTAATTTTATAAAAAACAGAAAATGACTCTTCTCCATACGAATAGGTTATCTATGCTAATTTATGTAAAGGAACACCATTTTGGTGTCCACTTTATACACGAGAAACAAAGGTTAGAAACTATCATTGTAAGCATATAATAAAACTCGGCAAACTTTACAAATTTTAACATTATTTAATGTACAATAAAACAAATAGCAATGCATTTTATTTTAAATTATACATTCACTATGTCATAAACAAAATGAAAACAAATTTTAAAAAAATCACTAACAAGTCATGGTGACACCAAAAATCGGTGTTCTGCTTAAATACACGAGTAGAATTATATGATACCCCTTTTTATTGTGCTATGACTGTTTTCAAAACTTGTTCTGTGTAAAAGGGACACCACATTTCAATGCGTTCCTAATTTACGGAAGTCATAACGTTTTAGGAACATTCCTAAAACGTTATGTGTTTATACCAGTAAAGTTGATAACTTCATAGAATGTATAATTATAGTAGGCTCCCTGACCCTGATGATGTCATTCATGTCTAAAGTTTGAAATTTTGACTCGAAGATCTCAATGCTTGATGCCTGAGCGTTGTTTTGTTTTTTCATTCTGCAACTTGAATTTTTTGGGGGACATGCAGGTAGCAGTCCAAGTTATGTACAGGGGCCAATTTAAAAAAACATGTGCATAAAATATTTGTAAGCACAAACATTTGCTTAGCATGAACATTATGTTTATTGTTTGTGACTGGCATTCAGCTAGTTTTTGCTTAGCATGAAAAGCACATGGAGTTTTGGCTGGTAACCTGGGTTTTTTTCTAAGCAAGACTTTTTTGTGCTAAGCAAAGTTTTGTGCTTACATTTTTTTTGAAATTGGTCCCAAGGTAGTCTGATGACGTCAATTGCAGCTTGATGTCTGGTAGTCTTCAAATCAGAGTAAAGTTGACATTTTGAGATATTGGTATTTCCAGATTCCTTGAATTCTTAGTTTTCAAATGATATATCATTTATTCGGTAGATAATGCCACGTTTTTTGATGTGAAAATACGATCATTTTATCATGATATTTTCCTATGTTCATTAATTTTTTTGCTACATTTTACTTCTTGGGTACGCTCAGTAAAATCAAATTTATATTATTTTCTGCTAATCTGTTGCAAACAATACTTGGTAGTTTCAAAGAAAACATATTATGTGGGGATTGTATCATGCCAAAACTCATCCAAAAAAAGATTCCCCACTGTCAAATTTTCAAATCATAACTCAATATAGCATAGCGCGACTTTACGCGGTTTTCGTGGGAGCATGTAACATTTATGATGCCTATGCCTGCATTATAAATTGTTTGACAGTGTATATTGTGTAGAAAAGTTGGTGCACGCCTTTATTACATCCCGGATTGACTATTGCAATAGCCTTCTTTTTGGTATTCCTGCCAAAGAAGTTCGAAAATTACAAGTGATACAAAACTCTGCTGCCCGTCTAGTTACCAGGATTAACAAATATGAAAATATTACTCCAGTTATGAAAGAGCTGCATTGGCTCCAGGTGAAACAGAGAATTGAATTCAAAATTCTTTGTTTGACATACAAAATTTTAAACGGTATGGACCCGGATTATTTAGATGAGCTCCTGCGTGTCCGTGATATTGGTCGCTGTTTGAGATCGAATTCTCAGGGAAAATTGTTTTTGTTCCAACCTATTGGCGGTAACAAGTACGGTGACCATGGGCGTCAATCCTGGGGGGGACAGGGGGACACGTCCCCCCATATTTTGAAGGGTGGGGGACACAATATCAAATGTCCCCCCCCATGTTTTTGAACTCGTGTATCTCATAATATAGTCCGGGAGCCCAGCCGAGTTTAATCATAATTTTGAGTGCAAAAGGTTTGAAGCGTGGGATATGTAGGGCCAGGGTGACTGGGACAACTGCAAAATGGGTTTTCTTAAGTTTGGCGAGTGGTGCGTTGGGAGGGGGGAGCCCCTGACAGACCCCCAAAAATTCGATTTAATCATAATCTTGAGTGCAAACATAATTTCTTTGAAGTCGAAAGTTTGTCGTGTTTTAGGATTTGTATACTTAAAAATAATATAATTGGTGCTAAGTACATTTAAGAAGGTCTTTAATTAGTGCTAATTACACGTTTGATCATAATTTTGAGTGCAAGGATAAAACAAGTGTCAATGTTTAGCTGACACCTTGCTGGAGTAAAATTCGCCACTTTCAAATGGTGCCATACCTAAAGAAAGGGCCAAAGGTCATCATAAGTCATTAAACACTAATAATTATAACGTTGAGTGCAACTTGCATTTATGTGTATATCAACAGATTATCGTAGACCGATCACTGATCACAAGCTTAAGAACATGATATATAATGCAAAGTCTAATTAAGAAGGTATGTAATTAGTGCTAATTACACGTTTAATGTGTAGCTGACACCTTGCTGGAGCAAAATCCACCACTTAAAAAAGTTTCAAGTGGTGCAATCCCTAATTAAGAAAGGGTCAAAGGCCATTAAAACTGTTTATTATGGACCAATCACTGATTACACGGCGCAATGTCCGATCAAAATGTCCGAATAATAAATGATTATAATAATAATTGAAATCATAAAACGAGCGTCAAAGTGTACATGTACTTTACCAAACGCAGGAATAAAACCCACCACATAAGAAATATTACAAACAGTCATGAAGTTGATTGCAATTGCCTGTACCCTCTCAAACACGAATGGGTGTACATATGAAATACGTTAAAATTAGGGAATATGAGATCACCGGAGTTTATAATTATAGGAACTTAACTTCTTAGTAGTTTTTAAGCTCAAACAAGGTTTGCATTAAAGTAGACAACAGTCAATACTGAGAACTTTATTGTAATGATATCATTAACATTGGGCGATGAGCTGCTTTGGAATACGAAGTTACGTTACGTTGTGCCTTAGTACAGTGGCTCGATAGCGAAATTCCTAAACTTGTGCAGCAGCGCGATCGTGTAAACAAAATCACAAATCCATTGGGATTAATACAAAGACCTGTGGCACAATGTTAACTAAATCCGCAGTAAAAAGAGTGAACACTCGCACATCCGCCTTAGAAGAAATCAAAAGCAATTCACCTATGATGTGGAAAACTCTGCAGGAGGTACTCCCTAATGAGCAGACAACTGAACTGTAACAAATTCGATTACTTCCCCCAAAATGGTGAAATATTGACGATTCCGCCAAACTTAAGAAAACCCATTTTGCAGTTGTCCCAGTCACCCCTACATATTCCACGCTTCAAACCTTTTGCACTCAAAATTATGATTAAACCTGGCTGGGCTCCCAGGCTAATAGGGCAATATGTACTGTAGCGGAAACTGTCAAGAATAGCGGAGCGGTGGCGTAAGTGTGACGGATTTACACGGAGTCCATCCAAGTCCAACAACGGCTGCGGAGCCAACAGAACCTGACGTTTTATAACGCGCTACTGCGGGTTTGGCCGCCCTATGGGGGCGTATATGTGCGTGCGCGAACCATATACATGTACGTGAAAACATACTGTTCGCGTGAAAACAGGCGTTATCTCGTCCAGACGTAATCTCACTTTTGTCCTAAATTGTTATTATTTGTTGCTGTAACATAGCCCCTGAAATCGATAATTCAGTAAATGATGTTTTGCAGCCATATTCATACTGTATCATGTAGGTTGTGTGTGGACTTCGGTTGTGGTTGAAATCTGTGTTTTTAGTAAAGTTGTAGCGTAGTTTGAGAAAGTTTTGTGTTTACGAAAGTTCAGTGAAGTGCGTGTGCCATTGGCTGTGCTTGATCGATCGTGTTCAACTTAACTCTAGCGAACCTTCGCAAAGCTGACAATCAATCAAATCGCAGTATGAGTATTAACTAATATCTACCGTACCACTTGGGGGCGCACTTTTAGGGCTTTTTCAATCTCTGGGTTCGGATTTGTCTTCGTCTTAGGATCAAGGGGATTTTAGCCTACTGCGAGAACTCCAGCCACATTATGGTGCCTGTTGTGCTTCAGAAACATTCAATCAGTTGATATGAACCTATACAAAAGTCGGATATTTCTATTTCTTCATTTGTATTTACTTCTCAGTGATTCCGAAGTCGCAGGCGAACCGAAGCCGAAGACGCGAAGCAAAGGTTTAAGTACGCGTAGCAGACGGCCAAATGCGCGGCGCAAGAGATCTTTGCCCGAACATTTCACTTGCATTTTAATTGTGGTTGTTCATTCATTTTACCATAACTGAACATTTTATTCTTCACTTCCAAAACACTCGGAAACAATAACAAATAACCAATTCGTGGAAATTTCTACTGTTATCAGTTGGCCGTCAATCAAAGTTCAAAGACTTGGGATTTATTATTTGAATTAATTCGACTGTGGAATAAAACAAATACCGGCACCTCCGATTGAATCTGGGCTTAATACTTTCAAGATACTTGATAAATACTTTTCAAGATACTTCTCCGTAACTTATTTGAAAAAGTAAACGGATAAAACCTTATCTCATTAATTGTACAGGACACCGACAAAAATGCAGATGGGAATTATTCCAGGTTTTCTTGTGTTTCTAAACTTCAAAATCCTTGCACCATTTCGTTTGTGGAAATAGTTTTCTAATAGTTTCCAGGGATAACATTTTTTGCGAATTATTGTCACCAGAAAATTAAGAATTAAAATTACCAAGCTAGTATTAAATGCACTTTAATTCCTAAACAAATTATCCATGTTTAAATTTTCGACTTGACAATTTGTTATCGAGTAAATATGTATGTGTTAGAGTCAGGGGACCACTGCGCCCCGATGTAAACCATAGGGTTTTCTCGAGAACGGTAAAACATGAGGTTGGTTTCCTTTCAACCAGACATTTGAAATAAGTAAACAATCTAAAACAGGAAGACGCTCGCCGTCTGGGCTTGTCATAATTATGCCGGTGTGAAAGGTAATTCTGTCCCCCCTGGTAAATGTGTCCCCCCGGACAGACTTACCAGGCCGTGACCGTCCGGGGGGACACATTTACCTAGGTATTTCTGTCCCCCTCCAGGTAATTCTGTCTCCCTGCCCAACGTTAAACGTGTCCCCCCACTAGACGCAACAACCAGTGTAGTACAGGTTCACCCCTTCATGGTGCATCTGCATCATTTGTGGCAGACTGTAGGACGTGTAGCTTACTACAAATTACAGGTGGTCAAAAGTGCTGCCACAATTCGTGCTGGGTATACAGAATTTGTACGCGTGCAAGAAGTCTGAAAATACTGATTACTGTTATTTTCCCTTTCGCGCAGAAACGTAGATCGGTTGATTTAATTAATACAGTTATTTATATTTTTATTTTTATTTTGATAAATCGATGAAGGGAACAGAAGTCCAAATAATAAATACAATGTGGGCTTTTCATTGAAATAACATCAAAATAACCACTTATGTGTGGAACATTGGGGGACAAAATTACCTAGAGAGGAGACAGAATAAACTGGAGGGGGACGGAATTAACGGCTCTAGGGAGACACTTTTACCTAGGTAATTCTGTCCCCCCGGACAATTTTACCGGGGGACAGAATTACCGTCCACACCGGCCGCATGATATGTTGGCCGTGCCAACATCTCTTGTGCACTCGCGTTGACGTTTGTATAATAATTCTTGACTTCAGTAATGTCCCCCCCACATTTGAAATGGGATTGACGCCCCTGATATGACGGTGACAGGGCGTTCCAGGTCTGTGCACCGAGACTTTGGAATTCCCTGCCACTGTTAGTGCGTGGTGCCGTTTCATATGAAATTTTTTAAGGATCTCTTAAAACACATTTTTTTAGGAAGATATAAAATTGTTAAATTAAATTATTTTTGTGTTTCTTTTTCTTGTATTTTTTAATGTGCTGTATTTTAATGTGCTTTTACTGTATATGTAAAGCGCCCCGAGATAATTTTTATGGAGGGCGCTCTATAAGAATTGATTATTATTATTATTATTATTGTATACTAGGAGAAATTCTATTTCAAATAAATAATCAATTGTCAGCACTGAGTAAGTATAAAATGTAGGCCCAACAATAATAATGTTATTTATTAAGTGCATATGTTTTGTAGAAATATTCAAATGCACTGTGAAATGATAAAACCTGATTCATTAAAATAATAAAAAGCAAACATACATGTACATCAAAAACAACTTTTACATCATGTTATTTAAGAAATGAATACAAGTATTACAACCTATCAATCAAAAGAGCTAATATTGTTTTAGAATGGTACTGGTGATAGGGTTTCAAGAATTTATATTCCAAAAAGTCACAGCAAAGAACACATTACAATTTTGAAATCAAAATATTTTGTGCTCATTTATAATAGCAGAGCTGTAATGACTCGACTCGGGTCACAATATTTGGCGACACGACTTCCGACGGGTAAATAACTCGGCTCGACTTGACTTACTGCGAGCAAATGACTCGACTCCACTCGAGTCCCACATCAGAATGACTCGACGCGAATACAGTAAATAAATGTACATTCATGTACATACGTACAGTTTATACATACAGCGAATGTCTGTTTTCCTTTCTTCATGATACAACCATATATGACTCGACTCAACTCCACTTGAGTGTCGCAGAGTCCCACCTTGTGGTTCTGTGGCATGTAATGCTAAATGTGACCGGCTCTACAAAAAGGTGTATGTCGCAACAACAAAATGAGTTATATAGGCCCTACATGGTTGAAAAGCCCACAACATAAGCTTTCATTTGGTATATAATAGAGCTCCAAAGCCCCTTTCATTTGGGAGATATGACGTGTTTACATATTGATTACTTTCTTAGAGTTTAAATTACACAACTGAGAAAACCGGCTTTGAAATAGTTGGCTCTGTTGTGCTACAACAGAACGATGCACACAGAATGGTATTTGTTTCCACTTTATTCATCAAAATCAACATTTCTTTGAATGAAACCTGAAAGTGTAGGTATTAAAGATGTCATTCATGACAACAAAATAAAATACACATTTTAATGAAATGTTTACCCCCTCAACGTTGAGCGGCCCATTACATGATAACGCACTGCGCGACTTGAAGGTAGGATACAACCATTTGCAGATATCGAAAAAATTTACTAACGAATTATTAAGAAATATCTTGCTAATCTGAAAGTAACTAATGAATCTAGGCATCCAGCAAAATGATTGTGCTAGATATCCTGTAATTATTCGGAAAAATTAAATTTTATAAAGAAATAATTCGCGATCGCCGAAACACAAATAACATAAGAATAACTGCTCGACGCCGGTTGAAAACAAACACTGTTTTTCGTGCTTTTCTCGACATCCATGATTGTAAAACTTCGGACAGGTCAGTTAAACGATATTTACTATAAAATACAACCCCCCAAATCGACCCATTCATGATAATTCAAGCAATTACCAATGGTATCCTACCTTTCAATACACCTTTTTGTAGAGCCGGTCACAAATGCTTTTAACTCGGGCTCGACTTAGCGACAAGTTTCTCTCAGACTTGGTTTTCCTAAAGTTAATACAAGGTTACATGCACCCGTGTTTTGAACAGTTCCCCCAATAGTTGGATGACAATTAGCCGTCACTTTCTTTTCATTTTTATTACGAGTAAAATGTGCAGGTGTCGAATCTATCAGCCCAGATGTAAATTACAACAAACAAAAAAGAACAACTTTTTTCTCTCGTGCTTATTTATTGTATTGTCTGACTATATTTAACTAGACTTGACTACACAGTGTGACTCGATTCGACCTTCTTGACCTGATGAGTCAATTTGACTTGAGTAACTTCAAAATTTTTGGACTTGAGTCACATTACTCATTACAACTCTGATTTAATAGTTTACCGAGTAAAAGCATGACCAACAGTCTCACAAATAGTTTCTCACCAGTGTGAATCTTTTTATGTGCATTTAGACCAGTTTGCCAATTAAAAGCTTTACCACAGGTATTACAAACAAATGGATTCCTACCAGTGTGAACCTTATGATGTATCTATAGATCATGTTGTCAAGTAAAAGCTTTACTACAGTACATGTACTTTCACAAACAAATGGGTACTCACAGACAAATAAAATAATAACATCGGCCAGCTCAGAACAACGTCTAGGTGATTTCGTCTCGTCTCACGTGACATAACCAAATGTGACCTCTATTGCATATTCAAAAAAAGGTCATATTAAAAATACGCAAGTGCACAAGTACGCTGCATAATGAGCCGACAGACTGGTACATTGTACATGTATTACTATGTATGCACACCATCAATGGTCAGAGTCAAAGTCGTGTGGGTACAAGACTCGTCACGTGTTCTGCAATACATAAACTGTTTATGCAAAATAGGTACGTCACAGGTATGCGAGGAATCTGCCCGGAATTTTTCGGGCAGATTGAACGAGTTGGCCAAGACGTTCTTCTTGACAGATTCGCGGCTTCCAGAATACGCCCTCTATCGGTACTAGTCGCGACGCGTATAGTGTTATTGAGTGCATAGGCCCTAAGATTTTATGGTTTTACTAACTCAACAAGAACGTCTTGCACCAAGACTACACCCAGACTCCAAGCGGTCTTAAACATTGTGATTAAAACCTCTCGAACACACATTTATTTCCTTAATAAAAGTACATTCTGGAAAATACGTATACTGGATCTGCGAAAGTTAGAAGTTCACGTCATTTGCGGGGAGGGTTTAGCCCTCTAAAATATTAGATTTAGAACCGCGCCTGCTCACAAACAAATGCTTTTTCACTAGTGTAAACCATTTTTATGGCTTTTTAGTTGAGTTTGCCAAGTAAAAGCTTTACCGCAAGTTTCACAAACAAATAGTTTGTCACCAGTGTGAATCCTTTCATGTGCTTTTAGATAAGCTTGCTGATTAAAAGCTTTACCACAGGCCTCACAGACAAAATGGTTTCTCACCGGTGTGAACCTTGTGATGTCTCTTTAGATCACTTTGTCGACTAAAAGCTTTACTACAGTAGATGTACTCACAAACGAATGGTTTCTCGCCAGTGTGAACCTTGTCATGTCTCTTTAGATCACTTTGTCGAGTAAAAGCTTTACTACAGTACTCACAAACAAATGGTTTATCACCAGTGTGAATCATTTCATGGGCGTTTAAATGACCTTGCTGAGTAAAAGCTTGACCACAGTACTCACAAACAAATGCTTTCTCACTAGTGTGAATCCTTTCATGGCTTTTTAGTTGAGTTTGCCAAGTGAAAGCTTTACTACAGTACTCACAAACAAATGGTTTCTCACCAGTGTGAATCCTTTCATGTGCATTTAGATAAGCTTGCTGATTAAAAGCTTTACCACATGTCTCACAAACAAATGGTTTCTCACCAGTGTGAACCCTCCGATGTCTTTTTAGATCACTTTGTCGAGTAAAAGCTTTACTACAGTACTCACAAACGAATGGTTTCTCTTCAGTGTGAACCTTGTGATGTCTCTTCAGATCACTTTGTCGAGTAAAAGCTTTACTACAGTACTCACAAACAAATGGTTTCTCACCAGTGTGAATCAATTTATGAGCATTTAAATGACTTTTCTGAGTAAAAGCTTTACCACAAGTCACACACACAAAACGTTTATCACTAGTGTGAATTCTTTCATGTCTTTTTAGTTGAATTTGATAAGTAAAAACTTTACTACAGTACTCACAAACAAATGGTTTATCACCAGTGTGAATCCTTTCATGTGCATTTAGATAAGCTTGTTGATTAAAAGCTTTACCACAGGTTTCACAAACAAATGGATTCTCGCCAGTGTGAGCCTCATGTCTCTTTATATCGCTTTGTCGAGTAAACGTCTTACCACAAGTCTCACGAACAAATTGTTCCTCATCAGCGTGAATCCTCTCATGTTCTTTAAGTTTACTTCTCTGAGTAAAAGCTTTCCCACAGGTCTCACAATAAAATGCTCGTTCTACCTTGTTGACCCTCTGGTGGCGTAGCAGGTAAGGTACTTTTGTGTCCATTTTGCTGAAGTGCTCGTCTCAGTGGCCAACTCATTACTGCATCAGTCTGTACCATCCGTCTGTACATAATTCTTCAGACTTCAGTGTCATCACAGGTGCTAGATTCTAGTCCTCAAGTATCTCCTTGATTGACTCAAAATCTTCAGATTCCAGACAGGACTCTACTATCAGCATTATGATCAACGGGAGACTGCGTGGAAAACACAAACAAAATGAAATGCAGAGTTGAACCCTGATAACAATTGCACTGTTATTGTTATTACAACATTCTACTTATAAAAGGGAAAACATTTGGTCCCGAGTCTGTTTTTCTTTGTTTCCCATTCTCACGGTCGGACATCTGGGAACCTCAATTATCTTCGCATTGTTTATGCACTTAGCGCAAAGGGGAAAGTTTGAGGTCTAACGCATGTTGTTATGGACGGCTTGCCCCTTCGTGACGACATGCCGACCGCAAGAATTACTTTATACGAGATATCTGTCATAATAAGGTAATTTGTAAAGTTCGTAAAATTAGTTTTACGGCTTCAATGATGCTCTCAATGTCTCAATTCCGAATAAAAACATTTGTTTTTTCTTTCAATGAATTTTCTAAGATCGAATAAATTAACTTGTTTGCATTTTAAATTTGTAAAAATCACATACATGTACATGTACGTCCAGCTGGATGGGCTAGTTAATGTGCACTAATCCATGTTATAATATCCGAAATGAATTCTTACAAGAATAGCAATTCGGCAAACTGTTAAGAAAATAAGGCTGCAGCTAGGAAAGGCTTCCTAGTTCCTCGAACTAGAGTAAAGAAAAGCATACATTTGAAAAGAACCATAATACAGTGAAATCTCGATAAGTCAAACTCTTATAACTCCTGTTAAGTCAAACCGAGTGACCACCACACTGGAGTGTCACTTTTCTTCAAGTTTCGAGTTTCGAGTTGACTTTTCGAGTTTCGAGTTGACTTCTCGAGTTTTGAGTTGACTTCTCGAGTTTGGTGTTTTTCAAAAACAGTTAATTGATTTGTCATTCATAAGAGGGGCTATTTCTTCCTCCTATTTTGTCTGTGGACTTTTTCTGGCATTTTCTCCCAGTATATGTTTCCACCAAGTGGTCCACACAGTTCAAGGCTGAATTGTTTACTGCAGTTATGGCTGCAGCTGACATCAACAAGAAAACTCAATTAAAAGATCATTAAAAAAAACAAAAAGCACCAAAGTAACATTTCACTTGCAATATTATTTTAATATAGAATCAGCTAACATGTTCACTAAATCAGTGTAGACATGTTCACCAAATAAGTGTAGACAGGTTTGTATCCTCTGAAACCTATTTTTTTTAATGTAAGTTGACTACACAGCAGGAAATGATAGAGGTGTCCCGTAGCACTCTTTTTTCTGTTGTTTTCCTCCCACCCTTTTGCGTAGAGCCCCTTTTGTGTCGTCGTGTCCCCCCACTCCCCCCACCCCTCGAAAAGTCAACTCGAAACTCGAAAAGTCAACTCAAAACTCAAAAAGTCAATTCGAAACTCGAAAAGTCAACTCGAAACTCGAAAAGTCAACTCGAAACTCGAAACCTATTTTTTTAAATGTAAGTTGACTACACAGCGGGAAATGATAGAGGTGTCCCGTAGCACTCTTTTTTCTGTTGTTTTCCCCCCACCCCTTTGCGTTGAACCCCTTTTGTGTCGTGTGTCCCCCCACCCACCCCCCTCGAAAAGTCAATTCGAAACTCGAAAAGTCAACTCGAAACTCGAAAAGTCAACTCGAAACTCAAAAAGTCAACTCGAAACTCAAAAAGTCAACTCGAAACTCAACTCGAAACTCAAAAAGTCAACTCGAAACTCGAAAAAGTCAACTCGAAACTCGAAAAAGTCAACTCGAAACTCGAAAAGTCAACTCGAAACTCGAAAAGTCAACTCGAAACTCGAAAAGTCAACTCGAAACTCGAAAAGTCAACTCGAAACTCGAAAAGTCAACTCGAAAAGTCAACTCGAAACTCAAAAAGTCAACTCGAAACTCAAAAAGTCAACTCAAAACTCGAAAAGTACGTCATCAAGATTTTTATAAAAGTGATGATATGCACCGATACAAGCACATGTACAAGGAGCTCCCCCGCCTTTTGTTGGCCATTATTTTCCTCATATTTCAGGTATTCTTTTGTAGTAACATTTTTACCTGACAAATGTAACGTGCCGAGCCCTTCGACATGCATGGCCACCATTCCTGCAATGCATACATGTACATGTACATGTAGCTGGCATCTTCGTCTCATGTCTCTTACTGCCCACCTTATCATCCCAACTTGTCACAGTGGTGATTTCTGTACCTTTCATAACTGTCTCGTTTGTTTATTCAACCATTCAATATTCAGTAGTTTTGCAATGATATGAATTTGAAAATGGTATACTTTTTTTAAAGACACCCTGTCTATGTACCTACAGTAGGGGATTCAATTAGTAGTTGAATGCGTTGTAGAGGGTTCCCAAGTCTTGTACATGTAGGGTTTGGTGCATTAAAGGTAGGATACACCATTGGTAATTGCTTGAATTATCATGAATGAGTAGATTTGTAGGGTTGTGTTTATTGGGAAGCAGCGTAATCATACATGTCACTCACGTTTTTTTTAATTTTTAGAACGGTTCTCGGTCACCTGGGAAGGAAATTAACGTGAAGGACGTGTAATACTGGGTTTTGTGGAGTTTTCTTTCTTTTTCTGTGAGGCTATTATAATTCTAATGGAGTGCTTTTGCAAGAAGGTATAGCACAGAGAAACCGATTTATGCAGGCATACTTCAAGGAATGATCAGTTAATTTTTTGTGTTTTTTTTAATCAATTCTAGAGTTAGCTGCAGTGAAACAGAACTCATTCTATGTGGGAAGGGGAGGGTGTTTATGGGAGTTGTCACAAGTCAGAACTTTTTCTCATCGTTTTCGTTATTTTTTTTGGAGATGCTAAAGCAGTTCTGCTGCGTGAAGTATCATTGGATTGTAGGTGTGTGGCTGGTCTGCAGAGATAAATCTGTATAATGTATGATGTGCTGGTATGCCAGCAGTGTGATTGTGTAACTATCCCTCCCAGAGCGTAATTCTTAATTTAAGGTTTTTTTGCTAGTGATAGACGCTTCATGGGAGGTCAGTTCAGGCCACATTTCTTTTCTGCGAGATTGGAGTCTGTAGGAATGGGGGGGGGGGGGGGGGGGGGGTGTTTCTTGTACAAGTTTCAAAAGAACCCCTCTGTGCTTTTCGTGGGGTTTTTTGAGACGCGAAAAAGGTTCTGCTGACAAGTATAATATGGATTGTATTTGTGACTGGTCTGCAGAGATAGATCTGTAATTGTACCTTGGTATGCTAGAAAGTGGTTGTTTGACTGGTCTCTCCAGAGCGTAGTTCTTAACTTGTGTAAGACACGCATCTGGGGGTCAGTTCTAGCCACATTATCTCTGCTAGATGACAGTCCGTGTTTGGAGTTCGTGGACGGGCAAATACATCAAACGTCTGCAGGCCAATTGGGTTAGACATTCCCTAAAAGCGGGAGTTTCAAACCCTGTCTCTGGTTTTGGCGACACGATGACTGGTTTGTGTATTGCAACAGTGGTCCCTTTGTTTTTAGTTCACACAGTGATTGATTATTATGGTAGTCGAGGAAGTTTCATTCTCCAAGTCCATCAGCCAAAAGAGGGAGAGGGGTATCTAAATTTATGTTTGCCAGTCGTGTTGTTATTAAGGATCTTTGATAATATAGAGAATTCAATTAACATTTATTCCCATAGTGCCAAAATAATATATGAAAAACACAATTATACGTAAAATGAGAAAAAAAATAAACAATACAATTAATATTACTGAGAAAGATTAAATAATACCATTAATGTTAAAAGGAAAAATAAGGTTCACAAATTTTATTTATAAAACAATGAGTGACATGGCAACTATGGAGGCATCTTCCGAAGCCATAGGGCTTTTGTGGAGATTCCTAGACTAACAAATGATAAGAAAAACAATGAACACGGGGTTAAACAAAAAAAATAGGATGAATATGAACATTAAGAAAACTTATAACAAATACATATATTTATCAAACATTTATAAACAAACTAGATGACTGGCAACAAAAATAAAATAAATCATCACAAGCAACATACATGGAAAAAACAAATATGATTAAATAAATCTTTAAAGGAATAAACAAATAAACAAAGACAATAACCATATTCGAAACAACAGTATAAGAAAATAAGCACATAGACAAATATTGAAATATAAGGAACACAAATTGTGTAGGAGGCAAAACAACAAAATTAAGGCTATGGCGAAGAATCTACGGTACGCAACAGGAGATGAGATATTTTTTTGTAAGCAGATTTAAAGCAGCCGACAGACGACTTTGTTCTCAGGCTGTGTCTACATGTAGGCTGTTCCAAAGACGAGGACCATGAAAATGAAGAGTGTGCATGAAAACGTTGTGCGAGTGTAAAGCTCTGTTCACACTGGACTTAATTTGGGCAAACTAACCGAGCCAATGGGTAACTTACCTATTTCAAGTCCAGTGCGAACAGCCTGGGTAACTTTCCTCACAGGTAACTTGCCCACGCCGCGTGGGTAGTTTAACCGAGCCAAGGTGCCCAGGAAGATTGACCAGGTCAGTTTAACCGAGCCAGAAAATCAAGTGCGGACGCGACGTCTCGGTTAAATCTTCCATCACCTGGTCGAATTGACTTGAACGAAGAAAATAATGTTGAAAGCTAGCGTTGGGAACAGTTGATCCGGTCGTCAAGTCGCGGTCATAGGTCACGCAGGGCGCCCTCTTTATTGTTTTGGAGCCAGCTTGGTTAGTTTACCCATGGCCTCGGCAATTCTACCCGCATCAATTAAATCCAAGTGCGGACGGTCCGGCATATAGAAAAAAAGGAACCAAAGAAGAAGAATTGTTCAGATCATTGATGTAAAGTCAAACGAGGAGGGGACCGAGTATAGATCCTTGGGGTACTCCATGTGTAATGTCACTTCGGCTGGAAGGCGTTTTATGGACAACTGTAAACTGTTGCCTGTCTGTCAAATAAGGGCATGTTCTCTAATTCCATAGTAGTTAAGTTTGGAAAGAAGTATCAAATGCCTTGGAAAGGTCGATGAAGATACCTGCAGTCGCAAGTTTGTTGGATAAAGAAGTAGAAATGAGATCAGTAAGATGAATCAGAGCCATATCAGTAGAATGTTTTGGACGGAAGCCGAACTGCTGATCAAAAAGAATGTTAGAAGAGAACAGAAATTTGGACAAACGATTATACACAATTCGGTCAAGAGTTTTGAAAAAAGTTGGTAGAACAGAAATAGGACGGTAGTTATGAACGTCCTCCGATTTGCCAGTTTTGTAGGCGGGTGTAACTTTGGCAACCTTCAAGTTTAAAGGGAAAGAGCTAGAGGAAAGAGACAGCTTAAATATATGAGCGAGAGGTTCAGCAATAAAAGTAATGACCGATTTAACTACAGAAGAAAGAATGTCGTCAAAACCGCAACTGCTGTCAATCCTTAGTGATTTGCAGATGTCAATGATTTCGGTGGAAGTGGTCGGAATGAAAACAATTGAGGAAGGATTAGGTTTGTCAAGGTAATGACTGAAGTGTGAGTTAGTGGGTGGAATTTTATTAGCAAGTGTGGTACCAATATGAGTAAAATAAGAATGAAAGGAGTTGGTTACATCAGCAGGATTTGAGTAGCTGTGTTGTCCATCCGAGCATTTCTTGGGATATCTGCATTTTTGCCTTTGCCAAGAATTGTATTTATTTCTCGCCAGGTGTGTTGGATGTTTGATTTGCATTGATCAAACTTGTTGGCATAAAACCTTTATTTGTCGAGACGAATAATGGCTGTAAGGCGATTCCGGTAAGTCCGGTAAGAAGAATTGCACAGGTATGTTGTTTGTATTCTGTACAATCAAAGCTAAAGATCTGCGCTCACAAATTTGCTCACCTGAATTCTCCAATTTCAATACTATAAACTCCCCCATTATTATGTTGTTTACACTGGAATAACATGATATTATCGAAACAGGTCCTGGTCGACTTAATTCTTATTTATGATGCCTACAATTATATGCCTGCATTACAAATTGTTTGACAGTGTATATTGTATACTAGGGGTAATTCTATCTTAAATAAAATTAATATTCAATTGTCAGCACTGCGTTGAAAGTCTGGAAGTATAAAATGTAGGCCTATTAACAAAACAAAAATAATGTACTAATAATTGATTTATTAAGTGGATATGATGTACATACATGTAAGTTTCAAATGCACTGTGAAATGATAAAACCTGATTCATTAAAAAAATAAATGACAAAAATATGTACATCACAAATTACTTTTACATCAAGGAAAACATCGTTATTTAGGAAATGATTATAAAGGTATAACAACCTATCAATCAAAAGCAATTTTAAAGAGGTTGGATTTGAGCAGCCTCTATCTATTTTTAAAACAAACCTTTCCGGCATGTCTTTACAATATGTGAAAACGAAATTTCAAAGAGCTAATATTGTTTTAGAATGGTACTCTGGTGGTAGGGTTTCAATGTATATTCCCAAAGGTAACAGCAAAGAACACATACAATTTTGAAATCAAAATATGTTGTAAAGTTTCATTTTATGTGCATTTGGAACAGCAGAGTTGTAATGACTCGACTCGGGTCACAATATTTGGCGACACGACTTCCGACGGGTAAATAACTCGGCTCAACTTGACTTTACTGCGAACAAATGACTCGACTCCACTCCCACATCAGAATGACTCCACGCGAATACAGTATACAAATGTACATTCTTGTACATGCTTCGTACAGTTTATACATACAGCGGATGTCTGTTTTCCTTTCTTCATGATACAACCATGATACAACAAACATACACCGCGTGTCGCTGAGTCCCACCTTGTGGCTCTGTAGCATGTAATGCTGAATGCTATTAACTCGGAATCCACTAAAGCCCTGTTTGCACTGGACTTAATTTGGAAAAACTAACCGAGCCAATGGGTAACGTACCCATTTCAAGTCCAGTGCGAACAGCCTGGGTAACTTTCCTCACAGGTAACTTACCCACGCTGCGTGGGTAGTTTAACCAAGCCAAAGGTGCCCAGGAAGAATGGCCAGGTCAGTTTAACCGAGCCAGAAAATCCAGTGCGGACGCGACGTCTTGGTTAAATCTTCCATCACCCGGTGATGGAAGATTTAACGTTGAGAGCTAGCGTCGGGAACAGACGATCTGGTCGTCAAGTCGCGGTCATAGGTCACGCAGGGCGCCCTCTTTATTGTTTTGGAGCCAGCTTGGTTAGTTTACCCATGGTCTCGGCAATTCTACCCGCGTCAATTAAATCCAAGTGCGGACAGTGGGAAGATTAACCCATCGGAATGTTACCCGGCGTCATGGTAAAGTTACCCAAAACGTTTATCCAGTGCGAACACGGCTTTAGTGACAAGTTTCTCTCGGACTTGGTTTTAGGTTGCATGCACCCGTGGTTTGAACAGTGCCCCCATTAGTTGGATGGCAATCAGCTGTCACCTCCTTTTTAAATTTCTATTACGAGTAAAACGTGCATGGTGTCGAATCTAGAAGCTCTGATGTACAAAATGAATGACTTTTTCTCTTGTGCCTATTTATTGTATTGTCTTTTACTATATTTGACTCTAATATTTGACTCGAATACTTGACTCGACTACTTGACTCAACTACAGTGCGACTCCGTTCGACCTAATAAGTCAACTTGACTCAAGTCGCTTCAAAATTACTCGACTCGAGTCACATTACTCATTACAACTCTGAATTAGTTTCCAGAGTAAAAGCATGGCAACCAGTATCACAAACAAATAGTTTCTCATCGGACCCGTTTGAATCCCTTAATGTGCATTTAGTTTAGACCAGTTTGCCAATTGAAAGCTTTACCACAGTACTCACAAACAAATGGATTCTCACCAGTGTGAACCTTATGTCTCTTTAGATCATTTTTCGGGAATGTCGAGTAAAAGCTTTACTAAAGTAGTCACAAACAAATGCTTTCTCATCAGTGTGAATCATTTCATTTCCGCAAGTCACACAAACAAATGTGTTTTCACCAGTGTGAATCATTTCATGTGCATTTAAATGACTTTGCCGAGTAAAAGCTTTACCACAGGTTCCACAAACAAATTGGTTCTCCCCAGTGTGAACACCTTGTTATGTATCTTTAGATCATTTTGGCGACTACAATGTAATAGCTTTAGCGAAGAACTCATAAACAGGCGCGGTTCTATGGGGATTCTAGGGGGGCTTTTGCCCCCAAACCTTTGTCTAGAAACCCCCCCCCCCCCCCGCAATAAAATGCAATAAAATGTACATTCTGAAAAATACGTATAATGCATCTGCGAAAGTTAGAAGTTCACGTCATGTGCATGTGCAGAGGGTTTAGCCGCCTAAAATATTGGCTCTAGAACCATGCCTGCTCACAAACAAATGCATTCTCACTAGTGTAAATCATTGTTATGGTGTCTTAGTTGAGTTTGCCAAGTAAACGCCTTACCGCAAGTTTCACAAACAAATCGTTTGTCACCGGTGTGAACCCTTACATGTGCATTAAGATAAGTTTGCCGATAAAAAGCTTTACCACAGGTCTCGCAAACAAATGGTTTCTCACCAGTGTGGACCTTGTCATGTCTCTTTAGATCACTTTGTCGAGTAAAAGCTTTACTACAGTACTCACAAACAAATGGTTTCTCACCAGTATGAATCGTTTCATGATAATTTAAATGACTTTGCTGAGTAAAAGCTTTACCGCAAGTCACACAAAAAAAAGGTTTCTCACCAGTGTGAATCCTTTCATGGCTTTTTAGTTGAGTTTGACGAGTAAAAGCTTTACTACAGTACTCACAAACAAATGGTTTCTCACCAGTGTGAATCCTTTCATGATCATTTAAATGACTTTGCTGAGTAAAAGCTTTACCGCAATTCACACAAACAAATGCTTTCTTACTAGTGTGAGTTCTTTCATGGCTTTTTAGTTGAGTTTTACGAGTAAAAGCTTTACTACAGTACTCACAAACAAATGGTTTCTCATCAGTGTGAATCATTTCATGATTATTTAAATGACTTTGCTGAGTAAAATCTTTACCGCAAGTCACACAAACAAATGGTTTCTCACCAGTGTGAATCCTTTTATGGCCTTTTAGTTGAGTTTGACGAGTAAAAGCTTTACTACAGTACTCGCAAACAAATGGTTTCTCACCAGTGTGAACCATGTCATGTCTCTTTAGATCAGTTTGTCGAGTAAAAGCTTTACTACAGTACATGTACTCACAAACAAATGGTTTCTCACCAGTGTGAATCATTTTATGAGCATTTAATTGACTTTGCTGAGTAAAAGCTTTACCGCAATTTACACAAACAAATGCTTTCTCACCAGTGTGAATCCTTTTATGACCATTTAAATGAGTTTGCCGATAAAAAGCTTTACCACAGGTCTCACAGACAAATGGTTTCTCACCGGTGTGAATCTTGTCATGTCTTTTTAGATCTTGTTGTCGAGTAAAAGCTTTACTACAGTACTCACAAATAAATGGTTTCTCACCAGTGTGAATCTTTTCATGTCTATTTAAATTACTTTGCATGCTGAGTAAAAGCTAGTGTGAATTCTGTCTCGGCTTTTCAGTTGAGTTTGATGAGTAAAAGCTTTACCACAGCATTTACGAACAAATGGTTTCTCAGCATTAATCCTTTCATGTGCATTTAGATATACATGTAGCTTGATGAATGAAAGCTGTACCACAAATTTCACAGACAAATGTTTTTTCACCAGTTTGAACCTTGAGATGTCTCTTCAGATCATTTTGTTGAGTACAAGCTTTCCCACAGGTCTCACAATAAAATGGTCTTTCTCCCTTGGTGAACCTCTGGTGGCGTAGCAGGTACTGTAAGGTCACTTTCTGTCCATTTTGCTGAAGAGCTCATATCGATGGCCAACTAATTACTGCATCAGTGTTTACTGTCCACCTGTACATAATTCTTCAGACTATGTCATCACAGGTGCTGGATGCTATACCCTCGTCAAGTATCTCCTTGATCGACTCAAAATCTTCAGATTCCAGACAGGACTCTACTATCAGTGTTATCAGCGGAAGACTGCGTGGAAAACACAAACAAAATAAAATGTAGAGTCGGACCCTGAACAAGTGCACTGTTAATACAACATTCTGCTTATATAGGAAAACATTTGGTAAAATAAGGTAATTTGTAAAGTCCGTAAAATGGAGTTTTACGGCTTCAGTTACTATCTCCACGAGTCGGGACCGAGTGAATAGATTTTGGCAAAAGAAAGTTTATTTCTGAAGGTAATAAGTAATTCGTCTATCAAAGCTAGTTTTCTTTTATTATTATTATTAAACAAGACGAATCAGGTAGAGTGGGAAAAGTGCAAGCACTATAAGTTGCTTCTCGGCCAACCCCACATACCGGAAACTTCGAAGAAAAAACATGAAACAGACTGAAGACAACATACAAACAAACACACACACACAAAAGAAAACAAACTGGACAATAAAGAATAAGAGCAACCTCTTGTCTCCCCAGGGTAAGCGAACCCGGGGATGAGTCTCAAACCATACAAAGACAACTTTGTAATTTGGGAAATTCATCCTAAGGGGAAGATCTTAGCAATCCTTAAGACACAGTGCCACGAGGAACAGGACCCACAGGAAGGCCGGACAATGTCCCCGGTAGATTTGCAGGTCCACAACACCCCACAGGTGACCATTCCACTGCGACACCATGCCCAGTCAATCACTTACATTCCCCGAATAGAAAAAATTAAATACTACTAAAAATCTTGTTGGCCATTGATTTGAATGTATGCACATTGTCTGCTGCACATACATCACCATCTAAAGAATTCCATAGATGAACAGCACTAGGCAAGAAACAGCACTGAAACTGACTCGTGCGGCATCTCATCGAGTGCAGACTAAGCGAATGTAAAGACGATGTAAACCGAGTACTTCTCACGGGCACATACAGTTCTGGGATGCAACCATACAGTTAATGAAGGGGATTGGACCGTATCTTGTACAGCATACACACATTACTGACATCACGTCGATGACTCAAATCAAACAAAACCTTACCGCCACAAAGAAATCAAGCAGTAAGGAATACTCTGTCAATGAGACGAAGGTGAGGTGCAGCAGCGGATGACCAAACTGGTGCACAATACTCAAGAAGTGGAAGAATAAAGCATCGGAAACAGCTGGCAGAGATAAACAAATCGTAAAAAATCGTATATGCTTTCCTTATAATCCCAAGTTTGTGAGAAGTGAAACTGACAAGAGATCGGATATGACACTTGAAAGTTAATTTCGCTTCAGAGTTGAACCATCAAGAAGTAGGTCGCCATGCAGTGGATAAAGACTACGGGATTGCGAGATGCACAAGCTACTCGACTTTGATATGTTCACCTTCATATTCCACTTGTCACACCATCTAGATATGCTACACATATCAACATTTAATGATTCACAGACGGCATAACGCGACCGAGGTGAATCAGTTGTCGCAATCAGAGTTACATCGTCAGCGTAGCCGAAAAGCAAATTTACAGTGATTTGAAACAGATCGACGGTGTAAATGTTGAACAACAAAGGACCCAGAACACTTCCTTGAGGAACGCCTGAATGGACATTATGCCACTCACTGAAACTGCAATCGACACATACACGATGAGTCCGTCCCCTCAGAAATTAAGTCAAGATGGAGAACACTGATCCGGCAACCCCAACACTCCGTAACTTCCACAGTAAGCCGTCATGGTTAACCCGATCAAATGCAGCTGACAGATCCATTTGGACAAGCCTCGCCTCGTGATTACGATCAAGAGCCAACTGAATTTTGTGAGAGATCGTGAGAAGTGCGTCACTTGTACCAAGATTTTTGCGATAAGCGAACTGATTGGGTGACAACTACATGTAGATCGTTCCAAAAAACGGGAGAGACGAGTAGATACCAGGTGCTCAAAAACTTTAGAAAGTATTGGTGTGATGGAAATCGGTCAATAGTTGGGGACATTTGGGAAAGGAGACCCTTTGGGAATTGGAGTGATGTTAGCGACCCTCCAACACACAGGAAAAGATCCAGATCGCATGAGGCATCTAAACACAGCACTTAGCTTGGGTGCAAGCACTCTGGAAAAAACAACGGAAACATCCCAATAGGGTCAGTCCCACCATGTGGATCAAGTGCATTTTCCACTTCTCTAGACCTGAAGGCAATGTTAGTCAACATTGGCTCCACACTGACGTCCTCATCAAGCTGTAGTTGTTTTCGGCTGAGCTTAGAGTCAAAGTGTGTCATCAAAAGATCAGCCTTGCTGATCAGCCCCCCCCCCCCCCCCCCCCCCCCCCCCATCAGTAAGCAAGGGAGGAAGAGATGAACATGAACCAAACACGGCCGACAATCCGACATCAATGTGGACCACCACTTGTGTGGATCAGAAGAGTTTGAAAGTTGTTTGCGAACGGAGCTAACATACATGTATTCTTTCTCAGCTTCGCAGTACGTTTTCTTAGCAAAAGACCTTGCGAGAACGTATTCATCCCAATATTCTCTAGAACGTTGACGTAATTACCAGCGATGATACGCCGCTTGTTTGGCTTCTCTGGCAGCTCTACATTTAGTCGAAAACCAGGCTTTGTCATTGAAGTGGAAGGAAACTTTTTCACAGGAACTTTCCAAAAGATAATGGTCCCATTGAGATGATAGTGAAATTACGGGTGCCTTGGGCCCTACATGATAATTGCAAATAAAATCAATACGAAATTTATTTTCACAATGATACACTGTATTATGCATCTAAACCCGGGCAAAGTTAAATATGTTAGTTTTTTAGATTTTGCTTTTTTCAAATTCTTGAGGTTCTCGGCTTAAAAAGGATGTATCATTTACATATGTACCTCCGCCCTATCTCCACTAGGGGATGAATTTAGTGATAAAACAGCAGTTCAGAAAAGCATTTTATTTGTATACACAATCATTTGTTTCCCAAAATTGACCAAAGAAAAGTAGATTATTAGTTTGTGATTCAGAAAAACCCAAAACCTAAAAATGAAAATCCACTCGAAATGATTTCACATTTTAATAAAAAACAATGTGCGACGCGCTACCAACACGCTTTGCATTTCTTGTCAACTCGCTAGCTTCTCCCGAATCCTGACAAAAGTTGGGCGCACAACGACGCACAGCGAATGACAACGAATGCATAGTGTTGGTCCGGCGCACTCGACGAACGAGTAACGAATGCTGACGCACACCTAGCGAATCAACGCGCTGGCCAAAATTGCAAACTTTCAATGCGCAGGCCATGCGTCGCTTATGTGTGACCGAGCCCTAAGGAGTTGTTATTCAAATTTAATAAATACTCTGCTGGGTTTTATTTAATAAAACAATAATATTTAATTTGTCCCTAAAATAGATGTGGAAATTGTAAGAGCTCGTTACATTTTTCAATTTATAAGTGGTTCCGTGGTGTAATTTTACATAATAAACGCATTATAGTGCAAACAAAATACAGGAGAAGTAGGGGCAAGCAATCCAGACAATGATTGACAGCTGACCTACAAAATGTATTACATTGTATAAGCAAGCAGGCCAACATGTGGCCGACCATTGTGGGACATGTGGGAAATGTCTGTTTGTGGCATACAATTACAACCAATGAACAAGAGAAATTGTTAGAAGGAAGGACATGATTGGTTTCTTTTTTATGGGATGGTTTATTTTTGATGTGGGTAATTACATGTATGCTTGGGAAATGGTGACTTGTTACGTTTTTGTTATAGTCTGTCTAAATAGTTCTAGCCTCTGGATATATATACAGACTTGTCACAGAGTCACCATGGTATTTAGCGAATAAGTCATGACCAGTCTTTCCAAATGATTCTCGAGTCAAAATGTATTAGTTTTTCCTCTGTGCCATGTTTAGTTATTGCACTGTACATGTAAGTGTAATGTACAACAATTCGTTAAATAGCATACAATGTATAGTAGGGTATGACTGAAATAAAGACAAAGTAACTAATAGAGAATGCCAAAAACTGTGCTTCCTTTCTTCTTATCGGTGTTCTTATTTTTATACAGGTTTATGACATTACCCCATTGTACACGTAGTGTGAGTCAGTGTGCACTGTTTTTAAATTGAAACTTCCTCTATTTCTATGGTCCAAATTTATTTCAAGTTATCATTCCAGCTAAAAAAGGTAAATATTTGAGTTGATTTTTGTTTAATATTTGTATAAAAATCAGGCTTCATATTGCCACAACATTAATAAAATATAGAAATTGGTCTTACATTGCGCCATAGAGCATATAAGAAACCAAAAATGGTCAGGGCCCTTAATAACCAGTTCACGCCGGATGACGTATAAACGCAAACATTTCCCCAAATTCAAAACGGATGACGCATAAACACGCCAAGTTCAAGTTCGGAAATGTACATGTATGTCAGCAGCGCGCAAGGCCGGAAATGCGTGGATGTGCTTCCCCCGGCACTATCAGCCTGAACCCGCTTCAGATCGAGTTTCGTTAAAAATAATCCCGCCCCTCGGCTTGGCGATGTTAAAATAATCCCGGCGCGAACTGGTTAAGCGGGTCCTGGATCCCGGCCGCAGGAACTTCGCGCTACGCGCTCGTGATGTTACTAATATTTTTACACAAAAGCTTGCCCAAGTCCTTGTGTACACCCTTGCAATAATATGTAGACAAATGAAATACAATTTACAAGTATATGCGTTGTGTAATTAAATGTTTAAAATACAACTTGTTTGTTATATGAGAAGCAAAATGTTAGATGTAGGTGTAAAATAATACACAAATTACAAAGGATCTTGATGTTCGATAATATAGCTGAGAATAAAGTCAACGTAACAGATCTATACGGAAGAGTGGATCTGTTGTTTCAACGTAAGTTGTCTCTCCTGCACAAATTGTGATGGAGAAGTTCTCAGTGGTAAGCCCCAGTGGTAAGCCCCAGTGGTAAGCCCCAGTGGTAAGCCCCAGTGGTAAGCCTTGTAAGCCCTTTAAGCCCAGTGGTAGGCCCGTTGCGAAGAGTAACAAGGATAAGAAGGAGACAATTAACTAGTTTGTGCCGGCTGCCGGGTTTATTTTTAAGTTACCGATACCACTAGCTGGATTTATTTTTCATCAAAAAAATGTTTCTGTAAAATATTCCTGTTTTGATAATGCCACAACATGTACTACGAGATGCCAACACTTTATTAGGTTCGCTATTTATATGTTTTTGCGAACATTCTTTTTCCTAGGGCATTTTCACTCTGCAGTACTATTACGTCAACCGCTACCCGCCATAAAATCTGACGCGTGTGCATTACGTCATCCGTGGAACTACACACGGTGCCGAGAACAATTGAACGCGGTAATATACAAATATTTGCAAGCCCTGCAGGCCCGTACGTAGGATTTTTTATGGGGGGTGCAAATTTTTACTGATGGGACCAAAAATGAAACCAAAAATATTTGTGTGCCAGTACCGTTATTTCTACATCAAAATACCATTATTTACCCCGGAAAATGTGGACCTTTTAGGCTTTTGGTAATTTGAGGTGCGTATGCACCATTCGCACCCCCCCCCCCCCCCCCAAGCCCCCAGCCAGCCCTTTGTAATCTGTAGGTAAAGCTACAAGTTGGGGGTTCGAGTCCAGCCTGGGACTATGGTACGTGTGCCCTTGGGCAAGACACTTTGTCATTCATTGCTTCTCTCCACCCAGGAGTAAATGGGTACCTGTGAGTGTGAGGGCAGAGATGGTTATTGTGGTTGAATTTAGCTACTTTGCGCCGAAATGGCAGCATCGAGCTGTATACTCCCCAGGGAGATGAGGTGGTATTTGGAATGTTTCATTGGCTCAATGACCGGGGTAATAATGTAAAGCGCTTTGATACACCCACATTGGGGGAGTTTAAAGGGTATCGGGACAACTCGTACCCGGGACAACTCGTACCCGGGACGACTCGTACCCAAAATTTGTTACCCGGGACAACTCGTACCCAGGACAACTCGTACCCGGAACAACTCGTACCCGGGACGACTTGTACCCGGGACGACTCGTACCTTGTACTTTTCTTACCATGTACTTTCCTGTTTCTTTTATTTAGATGTAATTGACAAATCAGAAGATGTGGAAAATTAAAGTCGTTCAGTTTTTGGAAATTGCCAGTGGTGACAATCATACAAGCAGGAGATTGTTCTGGAGAGATTCTGGCAGCTGGCCGATGATCGCGGAGTTTGCCGAATTCAGAAGGAGCTAAGCCTGTCACGGGTACCCGGATACCCGGGTACCCGCCCGCGGAGGCCAAGAACCGGTTCCATTTTATCGGGTCGGGTACCCGTAACCGAATTTATAAAAATCGACGCAACGTCCGAGACAACACAAAGTGTAAAAAAACACAAGTACATGCGTTCAAATATCACTATCAGAAGATTTACAAAGTTCGGAGTGAATTTACCGACGATTCCAAAACTGTGGTTTATATTTTAGTTTTATTTAGACTATCTTTGATGTGTCTCCAGAAGCGCGAAAGTGATGAAACCCGATAGTATCAACCTTTTGTTTGCGTTTGTAATAAAGCTTCTTGCACTAGCCACTAGCCAGGAAATCATCCTCTCTGATGCGCCGCAGATGGCGGGTAGTACCTGAAATTAGTCGGTAACCTAAGATTTACAAAGTTCAAAGTGAATTACCGACCATTCCAAAACTCCATTTTGGGTTTTTTAGTTTGAGTTTAGTTTTGTTTTGACTATCTTTGACGCGTCTCCAGAAGCAAGAAAGTTGACCCATTGTGTGTGGTTTTTAATAAGTTTCTCGTAGCCAGGAAATATCTTCTTTGATGCGCCGCAGATGGCGGAATAAAGTGAACAAACGATACAAAGTGATTGGCATTGTATTTGTACGCTAACCCTTGCCTGGCAGATACAGAATTTTTTTAAAAGGCGTTGGTCGGTGTATTCCTCGAGCGAATTTATTTATCTCTTAGACCATGCCAACCGATGGTCATTAAATTGTGTAAGTACTTTTACAAAAGTTTGCCGTACTGATTTACAAATAAAAAGGTGTAAAAAAAACCTGAGCCTGTTTATTTACGAAACCCTAGTTCTACTTTTTTTGTTTTTTAATTCCTAAGGTTAATTATGTAATTGTCCTTGCTTATAGAAAAAAGAAGAAAGGTTACTTAAAGACTTATTTGAATGAACTCCTAAAATTTCCCCAACAGATTTCAGGGGTAAATAATAATATGATTTATTCTTGGTTTTTCTGATATCTAATAAAATCGACATAGGCCTACACCTGACCATTAAATAACGAGGCTAGCGAAATTCCCGGTTTATTTAATAACATTGATTTCTGGTTTCGTTGTTTAAAAAAAAAGGAACAGAAATAAAAGGAACAGAACCTTAACACCTAAAATTTTGAGATCCTAAACATTTTGATCAAAATAATTCCTAAGGTTAATTATGTAATTTGCCTTGTTTTTATAGAAAACAAGAGAAAGGGTACTTAAAGACTTGTTTGAATAAACTGAAAACAGTTTTCAGGGGTAAATAATAATACGATTATATTCCAAGTAGGGGCAAGAAATCCAGACAATGATTGACAGCTGACCTACAATGTAGCAAGCGGGCCAACTGTGGCCTACCATTTCCTTGGAATTTCAATAGGCTGGGGATGGGAATGTCTCTTCCTGGCATACAATTACAACCTATGAAAAAGAGAGATTGTTAGAAGGAAGGACATGATTGGACTGTTTCTTTTTTTATGGGATGGTTTATTTTTTATGTGGGTGGCAACTAGGGAAGAACACATAGCCAATAACAAGACTGCGCCATATGTAACACTATTGCATCACATTGCAGTTCAGGGCCGCGGCTGCTTACTTACAAAAAAAGTTGCCTAAAAGGTGAAAAAAACCATGCCCACCAGTGAAAAATGCTGGCGGGCTAGTCAAAAGTCAACATTACTGGTCTGGCCGGCTAGTGGGGGAACAAAGGTTAAGGGGAAACCCTGTTAACAGTGCAGTGACGGCCGGGCTCATGAACTCACTGAAGAAAAGACAGCGGGGAGCTCTTGGAAGTTCGCCGACTTCGTCATCCATGTCTTTATTAATCGCCAATACGTTTCTTTTATTTCATAAACTCAGGTATATATATAACAGACATTCTTCACCGACAAATGTAATCAAATCGACCTTTTGCAAATCGGCATATCAAAGAAAGCATTATAGAACACGCTGGGTGGGGGCTGGGCGTTTAACGAAAACACCGACTTCCGGGTTGGCGTTATAAGACTTCCTTTTTTTTTTTTTTCGAATTTTTTTCCGGTTTTTTTTTTTTTTTTTTTTTTGGGGGGGGGGGGGGGGGGGGGGTTGGGGGGGTTTACGGGTACCCGGGTACCCGACTTTGATCGGGACCGGGTATCCGGTTCCATTCAAAACCGTAAACAGGCTTAGAAGGAGCTATAGCAATCATGAGCTTCGTAACTTATTTGATCTTCATTTATTGCGAAAATGTATTTCTAAAATAATTGGGACTGCTTCATTAAAATTATAAAAATGTTATATATGCCACCTTCTACAGTTTTTATGACATTAAAGTTCTGGGCGGAGTTTGCTCGTAACTTATTTGATCTTTTTGTTTAACAGAAGTTTCAGACACGCATATTACATTGTGTCTAGAACACATCATTAAATGCGTGTTTGGATATTTCATTTTACGTACCTCGCCAAGACACGCGTTTTTTTCTTACTTGTTAACCCGTGTTTGAAACATAGTTTTTCCCGACTGGGTACCGATTCATTATAAAATGTTACATAATTATGTCACCAAGCTACAGTTGTTATGACATTAGAGTTTCTGAAACGGAATAAAAAAAAAAAAGTATTAAAAAAAAAAAATTATCTTCAGGCCAACGATAGGCCTAAGCTTCTTTTCTCTTTTAAATCTAAAACTGAAATAAAAAAGTTTCATTCTTAATCGTCAAAAATCTCTAGTAATCAAACCATTAACAATTTCTATCTTTGAAATAGTAATTGGTTAGCATAATAAAAAAATAAAAAATTGAAACTGAATGCTGAGAAAACAGAGTTCTTTGTTGCTGCCTCTAAGAACAACTTGTCACATGTTAAAGATGTTTCTCTTAACATTGGAAATTCTACGGTAACCCCCTCAACTAATATTCGGAATTTGGGTGTCATGTTTGACCCTGTCATGTCAATGTCATCTCAAGTTAATTCAGTATGTAGCTCTACTAACTTCCATCTGCGCAACATTGCAAGGATTCGAAAATACATTGATCATGATACTTGTCACCATGTGGTTCGCTGTCTTGTCACTTCTCGTCTCGACTATTGTAACTCCCTGTTATCTGGAATCACCAAAGCACATCTTAAACGCCTCACCGGTATCCAATACAGAGCTGCCAAACTTGTTCTCACTGTTAACTGTTGGAGAGCTCATGGATCCCCCTTACTTGCTAAACTACACTGGCTACCCATGGAGAAACGCATCCAGTTCAAAACTCTTCTATATGTTTTCAAATGTTTGAAGGACATTGCCCCACCTTATCTCTCTGATATGTTTCATCTTCACCAAAGCAATCGTCAAGGACTCCGTTCTTCTTCCGATAGAACTCGGCTTAACACTCACAACTCAAGTTTATCTTATGGCAAACACGCCTTCTCACACTCTGCTGCTGAACTTTGGAACAGTCTCCCAATTAGTGTCCGTGACTCTACTTGTGTTGTTACATTTAAGAGTAAACTTAAAACTTATCTTTTTCCTAAATAGTAGATTTAAGTTTTGTTCTAGTTTGTTTTAATTTATCCTTTCTTTTGTTATGCGCTTTGATCATGTTTTGGAAAAGCGCAGTATAAATGCCTGTTATTAGGCCGAGTAAAAAATAAAACATGTTTCTCGTCCGGGTTTTTTAAAAAAAGGAAAAAGAGGGGCTTTTTATTTTTTATTTTTTATTTTTCAAGATGGCCGCCATTTAATGGCGGCCATCTTGAAAAATAAAAAAATAGAGATATCCGGCAATCCCTGATGTGTTTGCTATAAATGAAATGTTACAAATAAAAGGGACAATTGTTAGCCACACAAGAACTGAACATATTTACATTGTTTTAACCAGTTCGCGCCGGGATTATTTTAACAACGCCGAGCCGACGGGCGGGATTATTTTTAACGAAACTCGATCCGAAGCGTGTTCAGGCTGTTAGTGCCAGGAAGCACACCCACGCATTTCCGGCCTTGCGCGCTGCTGACATACATTTCCGAACTTGAACTTGGCGTGTTTATGCGTCATCCGTTTTGAATTTTGGGAATTTTTTGCGTTTATATACGTCATCCGGCGCGAACTGGTTAATAGCCTTATTTTACCCTTTGTTACCTTTAGCAGGTAGTGTACACTATTTGCAGATATCGGAAATATTTACTACCAAATTATTAAGAAATATCTTACTCATTTGAAAGTAAATAATGATTCTAGGCATCCAGCAAAATGATTGCGCTAGATATCCTGTAATTATTCTGAAAAATATAATTTTTAAACAAAAAATTCGCGATCGCCGTCCAGAAAAAACACAAATAACATTAGAATAACTGCTCGACGCCAGTTGAAAACAAACGCTGATAGGCTTTCCTCGCATCTGTCGAACTCTCCAGCAGCAAATTCTGAAAAAAACATCGCTCACACTTTCCATCATAATCTAGCACTGATCGTGCATACCACGGCTTAAGTAATTTAGTTTCCGTCCGTATGCAAACACAGACGAAAACCATGGTTGATTGATGATATTTCAAGCTACATGTATACAATTTGGATCGAATCAGGCTTCACAATCACACAACAAATCCCTCTAAATCTTGGACAGAAAACAACTGATTTGCCGCGTGAATAAGTACACAGTAGTTTTCAGTACATGTACATTTGCCACACGTAAGTGTACACGTGTACATGTACGTACCACCCTGAGCCACGCAGCGCTTTTACGAGCTTTCTAAATTCTAACGCTCAAACAAATTCCCTAGCCCTGCGGGCATTCGGCAAGATTCATGCGCCCAATCAGAGCCTCCGTTTAACACAAACAGACCAAGGCCGTTTTCAAAACCCCTGGCTTTGGCTCCGTTCCGGCTACAGCCTATTGCTAAACTGAATGAATGAAGCCTGAGACGAAGACAAAGCTGGGTTTCGGAAAACAGCCCAAGGCACGCGAACCAACATTATTCCGCAACGCGCATTTTTATTGGTCAAATTTCTATTTAGGTTAAAATCAGGTCTTTTTCAATTTCTACACGATGTAGAAAGTCACCGAAAGAGTCTATGTAGAAGACTACGAACTCGCAAGTATTTATTTTCCGATGGATTTGTTGTAGTTTTAAATATTTTTTCCTCATTTTTTTGAAATAAAAAATAAAAAATAAATCCAGGCGGCCTCAAAAAAGGAAGCGGGCGGGGACGCGAAACATGTTTTTTTTTTTATTTCGCCTTATTATTATTAAAATAAGTACGATAACGTTTGGCACAAGTATTAAGTAAGGCACAATAAGGGGTTGATTTACGAGTACGCTGCACATACATGTACAGTGTTTAATTTTTTAGCCGTGTACGAGTTGTCTCGGGTACGAGTCGTCCCGGGTACGAGTCGTCCCGGGTACGAGTCGTCCCGGGTACGAGTCGTCCCGGGTACGAGTCGTCCCGGGTACGAGTCGTCCCGGGTACGAGTCGTCCCGGGTACGAGTCGTCCCGGGTACGAGTCGTCCCGGGTACGAGTCGTCCCGGGTACGAGTCGTCCCGGGTACGAGTCGTCCCGGGTACGAGTCGTCCCGGGTACGAGTCGTCCCGGGTACGAGTCGTCCCGGGTACGAGTCGTCCCGGGTACGAGTCGTCCCGGGTACGAGTCGTCCCGGGTACGAGTCGTCCCGGGTACGAGTCGTCCCGGGTACGAGTCGTCCCGGGTACGAAACGTCCCGGGTACGAGTCGTCCCGGGTACGAGTCGTCCCGGGTACGAGTCGTCCCGGGTACGAGTCGTCCCGGGTACGAGTCGTCCCGGGTACGAGTTGTCCCACATTCAGTTTAAAGCACTAGTATTATAAGAACTAACATTATTATTATTACCTGTGTATACCCGTTCCTCGGCAGCGCTAGCGGGTAAACTTTCGATGTAAATACACCTCAAGACAAGGCTCAACCGCAACAACCAAGACAACTGAATTAAAGTAACTGCTAGTTGCGATAATCGTAACCCACCATCCTCCCGACGGTCGAAGACCGGAGGGTTACGAGTCAAACAGTGTACAGAATTGGCATTTTTATAATTTCGACCATTTTTGCCAGACTAGTCACCGGATTTGCCGGATTTTAACCACTTTTAAAGATCATGACACACATTTTAAGAACACAGATTCGATCTGCAATGTGTAATGACTCCACTCATAACACTCTAAACATCATTGAGAAAATATTTTGGGGGAAAAATGACAAAAACTTACCAGAGACTGAGCGAAATTCTCACCAAACGAGGTTTACATTTATAACCCCGCGCTTCAAAACCTATCAACAATCTCGACCAATCAGCGTAAACCAAGGAAAGACAGACTGGGTGGAGCTTCGGCTGTACACCGCTAACCGGCTATTCCCGCTTGCGGACTCACTGCACGGGCTTCTCTCTAGCTCAGTCTCACTGCTACATCCTATGGGCCTTTTCGGAGGCAAAGCCAAAGACGAAGCAACGGTTTCGAAAAGGCCCATAGAATGTAGCAGTGAGACTAATGCTGCGTTCCAATCGCATCGTTTTTATCGTGTTCACCGTGAATTTCTCCACGTTCACAAGTAGGTTGCATTCCAAACGCTACACACCACACGACGCACGCGCACAGTCGAGTTAGTCGTGCGGTAAGGACATTCTTTATAGCGCAAGAACTTGTACGTGAACCAACACGCATGCGCGAGTATTTCATTCGCGAAGTCGTGACGTGTACATGGAGAAATAAATCCACCTCGAGTTCACCGTACCACTGGTGAACACGAGTTGCCAGGCGATTAGAACGCCATTATGGCCGAGTTCGGGCGGTCTGTTCTTGACACGCGTAACTTGTTCTTGCATGATGGATAGGTGGTGTGTGTTCTTGTTCCGAGTGCAATGGGTCGCGTTCCCGCCGTTCGAGCGCGAGAACAGAGTTCGCGTATCAAGAACAGACCGCCCGAACTCCTATACGACTCGTGAACCCGTGAACACGATAAACACGACGCGATTGGAACGCAGCATGAGCGCCGAAAGGGAAGCCCGTGCAGTGAGTCCGCAAGCGGGAATAGCCGGTTAGCGGTGTACAGCCGAAGCTCCACCCAGTCTGTCTTTCCTTGGTTTACGCTGATTGGTCGAGATTGTTGTTAGGTTTTGAAGTGCGGGGTTATAAACGTAAACCTCGTTTGGTGAGAATTTCGCTCAGTCTCTGGCAAGTTTTTGTCATTTTTCCCCCAAAATATTTTCTCAATGATGTTTAGAGTGTTATGAGTGGAGTCATTACACATTGCAGATCAAATCTGTGTTCTTAAAATGTGTGTCATGATCTTTAAAAGTGGTTAAAATCCGGCAAATCTGGTGACTAGTCTGGCAAAAATGGTCGAAATTATAAAAATGCCAATTCTGTACACTGTTTGACTCGTAACCCTCCGGTCTTCGACCGTCGGGAGGATGGTGGGTTACGATTATCGCAACTAAGTAACTGCTTGCCTGACGAATTAACATAAACAATTTTTTTTGCGCGGAACATGTTTATTCGTCATCTGTTTTAAATCTCTGAAAAATAATGCATGTATATATGTCCTCCAGCGCAAACTGGTTAAACAAGTGCGATAAACTACGGATCAAAAACCTAAAGACAGGCTCATGACGTCATGTACAAATGTACGTTCACTGGTATAATGCAGCACGTACATGAAGGCGTGTATTTCCGACACTTTGTCATTGATTGAAGAGTTTGATTGAATTAAAATTTAACATTTTAATAATCTCTCATTTTGAGAATCAAATCTAATTATAGAAATTGTACTTTAAACAATAATAAAAACTTACCACTCTTATCTAGCCATATAGGTTCCCTAAATTTAGGCTTGCCGACGCTCGGGCGGCTCGACAACATTTCGATCTCCATTACATACAGCCGGCCGGATTTATCTGTTCGACAATCACGCGCCTAGCCGCAAGGTGGCGCTCTACACTTAGCGGTAACTTAGCGGTAACTGTGAAAGGTAACTATCTGTCCCCCCCTGGGGTGCGTTCCACTTACGCGAACTGTTTGCGCGAACGTTCCGTCGCCAACGTTTTGAGTTGGCGTTAGATGAAGTGGAACGATATTTTAAAAACTACGTTTTCAAAATGGCGGCGCCCAGTGAAAGTGACATCGTTTGGTTCGCTGCTTTCTGTCGATCCCAACTCATTATTTTTCTTTAAAACATCCCTGTGAATGCTCAAAACAATCCACCGTTTATAACGAAAAGTATAACACGTAAATAAAAACCGTGAAAAGAACCCTGTCGTCTGCTAACCGCTTCGCCATCATTAAAATACGTCACTCACTGGCCAACAGCGAACAGCTCGGAATGTCGTTCGCCGTTTTCGCTAACGTTGGCCAACATAATTGGCGAACATTGCGTTCCACTCACGCGAACAACGCTAACGTTGGCCAACGTTGGCAACGTTCGCTGGAGTGGAACGCACCCCTGGTAAGTGTACGCGTTCTATTCCCCTGGACAGACTTACCAGGGCGTGACCTAGAATTGGTCAAGGTACGTTCGTCGTACGCGTTATCCGTCTGTCGTTATCCGTCCAGAAATACACGCCACGCGCGCCCCGCATGCTGCTAGCTCGCGCTTACCATGCAAATGCTGCGTTCCAATCGCGTCGTATTTATCGTGTTAATTTTCATCGTGAATTTCTCCTTTTTCACGAGTAGGTTGCATTCCAAACGCTACTCATCATACGAGTTTCCAGGCGAATAGAACGCCATTATACGACTCGTGAACACGATAAACACGACGCGATTGGAACTACAGACATATAAACCTTATGTTTATGATTGGAACACAGCAACAGATACAGCGCGAACAGCGACCTCATCGGCCACTATTATGCAAATCAACTGAAGCTACTTTTTCGCCTTGGATCGACCGTTTTGGAAATCTTATGTTTTTCCTATATTGTGCGCCACATTTCTAGCGCATGACCTCGTATGCGAATACAGATAGTATAGGCGGGGCTAAGATGTGGAGTGTCCAATCACAACGCGGTTGAATTCCGACGTCATCAAATTTGATACAGTTAATTATTTGCAGCATGACATTTAAGACAAAATGGCGGATATTCAGAGTCGTCTGTCGTCTGAAGATCTGTCGTTATGGAAAATCCGTCATTTTTCAGGCAGCATATTCTTTGCTCAGAGCTCGCACGTACGCGGCCACGTACTCAGCGTTTTTGGTCAGTTTCTTATCGCGGCATAATCGGCATTATACCCAGGCATGCTGGTCTGTGCGTTATCGCCACATTGTATGGTCCAAGCATGGTCCAACGCTTCGGGGAGGGGGCATGTTTACGGCTGCAGAACCAACCTTCAAAATGATCGCAATACCGTAATTTCAACAGGGACAAGTGTCTTATCTCCTCAATAACTCCTCTAATTATTTTCTTGGCAAAATTCAGCCGGCAATGCATATAATTATCAGAGTTTCGCGTTTTTATACCGAGGCACGTTTTTCAGCTAGATTAGATGCGTGCGATATAATGTAGGGCCGAGTTCGACACGTTTCAATCACTGACCTCTATACACATGGACAGATCATCATTGTTTCATTTTGAAGTCGGCATGCGGAGAAGTGCAACATGGCGGACCCACGACGTGACTCTGTGAGCCAATAAAATGTCCAGGTGTTGGTACGATACGTATTACGTAATGTTTATAAATACAAAATGTACAGAATAAATCCGCTGACCTCCACACCTGGACATTTCATTGGCTCACAGCAGTGACGTCTCGGGTCCGCCATGTTGCACTTCCAGTTCGCGCCGACTTCAAGTGTTAGCACAGCAGAATATGGACAATGGTCCGTCCAGGTGTAGAGGTCAGTGGTTTCAATAGAGTCGCGGCCTTTCTTCAGTCGCCGCGGTTGAAAACTCAAAACTAAGCAGCTAAACACAACTAGTTTTGACCATAACATTGTCAACATTCAAGCAAATAGGCCTACCCAGTAAAACGAGCGAAAATAACTGCGACCCTCACCAATCAAGCAAGACAGTTCATCATGTGTAATTCCTACAAGCCTTCGTAAAAATCACTCAACTTTTTCCGATAAAATATTATGTCTGTCCGGGGGGGACACATTTACCTAGGTATTTCTGTCCCTTTTCTTGTAATTCTGTCCCCTGCCCAACGTTAAACGTGTTCCCCTGGTAAATTTGTCCCGTGCAACGTCACAAGTATAGCACCTACTATAGACGCAACAACAGCCGTCCATACACTGCATAGTACAGGTTCCCCCTTCCCCCTTGAAGCTGAATGACTTGGCTTTTCTCCTCGGTGCCCTTTTTTTTTTTTCCAGGTCTGGATCTCGGGCTTCAGGAATGGCTAAACTGTAGGCATATCGGGTATTTATGAATGTGGAATTCCCTCGAATACTAATGACCAATTACAAAGCTTTATACATTATGGATAATACATGTTGTCAGCACGCCTTGTGATTGGCTCATTGGGAATTCGTCCAGACCAAATATGGCTTGCTGGGCGCGAGGTTACTCGTGTGGAGGGTCCTGAAGACAGGAACTCTATAAGTCGCTGCACCTCTTCCACAAAGTCGGTCATGACGACAACATGCGCTAGTGCGTACCCGTACGCAGGGTGTACGTATAAGCACGTACGTACATGTATGTTCAACCATGGAGGAATAAAGCCCTTTTCACACTACAGAGCCAATCCCCGGGAAATAAATCCCCGGGAAATTCCCGGGAATTTTTTACCCCACCACACCCCAGCAACCGTTCACACTAGACCCATTTGGTAACTCCCGGGGACACTATTTCCCGAGAATATGCACGGTCGTTTCACACTGGCCATCAAACCCCGGGAAATGTGTAAACTGAGGGCGCGTGGCATGGGTCTACGATAATACACGCTGGGCCATGCATCATGCGGATAAGAAAACAGAAGACGGGTACCTAACCACACGGGACATTATAAATACACGTACACGAGAAAGAAGCTAAACACAGTCTTGTTCACGACACTTCTTTTATTAAATATTAAAACCATTCATTTTGCTCATATTCTTAAAAATTAAATTATTTGTATAATTTTCAAACGTTATTATTCTTTTGTACATAACTGTAAATATATTTACGAAAAGTTTGAAAGGTACTTCATTACAATACTAAGTCACAGCGGGAATTATTTGGCTCGCTATTTGTGACCCTATGACCTTTCGAGATTACCCGTGGACGCAAAAAGGTGGGGCAAGTTCAAACCCTGCGACGTTCACACTAGTTGCTTTTCCCCGGGAAAAACGTTAAACCCCGGGGATTTCTCCTTTAACCCTACTCCCGAGCAGGGGTAAATATTTCCCGGGGAAAAGCAGTTTCCCGGGGATTTCTTTGGCAGTGTGAACAGACCGACTGAAATTCCCCGGAAATTCCCCGGGGAATTGCCGGGGAAATCGTCTAGTGTGAAAGGGGCTTTAGATGATTCAACCAGGCTGAGAATAGAATTTGTACCCGTGCAAGAAGTCTGAAAATACTGATTACTTCCATTTTCCCTTTCTCGCAGAAACGTAGATCGGTTAATTTAATTAATAAATTTATTTTTATTTTGATAAATCGATGAAGGGAAGAGAATTCCAAATAATAAATACCCTGTGGGCTTAATTCATTGAAGTAACATCAAAATAATAGTCCAGGAAAAATAAGTTTTGACCTCAAACAAATTGCAACAAATTGTTTTTCACCACAGTGCACTTCTATAAGGTTCCTAGAATTACATACTAAAAATCTACAAAAATCCAAGTGGTGGAAATATGTCTAATTTGCATAAATCGTTAATCCCTGCCATGTAATATGTTTATTCCCATATTTGGGTATATATTTTATTTTTATTTTTTGAAAAGTTTATTTTGGTAATTCTACTTACATATCCTTACTTCAATAACATTTACTAAAGCATATAAGTGACTGAATAATTATGAGAACACAGTAATTATCCAAAATGACAACTTTGTGACCCTATAAATGTGCGCACATTACACTGTCTCCAGATATCATCATGTAGTCAGTATTGGTGAGCTTCAAATTCACCAAGTTGCTTACTGGCACAGTTATCATATTAAAACCTTATGAAAATTCATATGAACAATAATAACAGTGTGATATTTAGCCCAGAAAACAAAAACTGGGAAAAAAATGGTGTGTCTATAAATTGGGCTAAAAAGTAGTTAAAGGGTTGCCTAACATGGAAGACTTGAACAAGTTCAAGGAAATCCCCAAAATACATTTTAACGTAGATATGATTATTGTAAGCAACAAAAATCTTAAATTTGGGGGGTTTCCTTGAACTTGTTTAAGTCTCTCACCTTAGGCAACCCTTCACCTTAACAAGTAAAATGTGTATGGTGTCGAATCTAGAAGCCCCGATGTAAAAAATGAATGAGTTTTTCTCTTGTGCCTATGTATTGTATTGTCTTTTACTATATTTGATAGTATAATAGTATAATTTGATAGTATAATGCATTTTTAGAAACTGTTCACTTTGAAGTACTGCGGTTATGGAAAAAAGATATCACTTTTTAGCCCAAAAAAATTGAATCTGAGAAGCGTTACTGCAGTGACGTTTTTCAGACGGTGTATTCCAATGCGGAATATTCTTCCTGCGTGGACATAACCGCTTATATATATCTCGAAATAGCTACCACCTTTTGAAATGAATTTTGTACAGGTTAGTTTTATGGTACATGTATATACATGTATCTATAACTTTATAAGATTGAAACAAACAATGGGTTCCAATTACCAAACGTGTACGATCCCTTTAAATGACTTTGCTGAGTAAAAGCTTTACACAGTGTGTTATGTATCTTTAGATCATTTTGTCTTCTACAATGCAATAGCTTTAGCACAGTACTTATAAACAGGCACAGTTCTACGGGGGAGGGGGGGGGGGGGGTCTAGTTTTTTTTTGCCCCCAAACCTTTGTATAGCCCCCCCCCCCCCCCCCCCCCCCCCCCCCCCCCCCCCCCCCCCCCCCCCCCCAAAGAATAAGGCAATAATAAGTACATTCTGGAAAATACGTATAATGCATCTGCGAAAGTTAGAAGTTCACGTCATGTGCATGTACTTTTGTACAGAGGGTTTAGCCGCCTAAAATATTGGCTCTAGAACCATGCCTACTCACAAACAAATGCATTCTCACTAGTGTAAATCATTGTTATGGTGTTTTAGTTGAGTTTAACCAACAAATGGTTTGTCACCAGTGTGAATCTTTACATGTACATCAAGATAAGTTTGCCGATAAAAAGATTTACCACAGGTCTCACAAACAAATGGTTTCCCACCAGTGTGAACCTTGTCATGTCTCTTTAGATCACTTTGCCAAGTAAAAGCTTTACTACAGTACTCACAAACGAATGGTTTCTCACCAGTGTGAATCCTTTCATGGCTTTTTAGTTGAGTTTGACGAGTAAAAGCTTTACTACAGTACTCACAAACGAATGGTTTCTCACCTGTGTGAAACATTTCATGATTATTTAAATGACTTTGCTGAGTAAAATCTTTACCGCAAGTCACACAAACAAATGGTTTCTCACCAGTGTGAATCCTTTCATGTTTTTTTAGTTGAGTTTGACGAGTAAAAGCTTTACTACAGTACTCGCAAACAAATGGTTTCTCACCAGTATGAACCTTGCGATGTCTCTTTAGATCACTTTTTCGGATAAAAGCTTTACTACAGTACATGTACTCACAAACGAATGTTTTTTTACTAGTGTGAATCATTTTATGAGCATTTAATTGACTTTGCTGAGTAAAAGCTTTACCGCAATTCGCACAAACAAATGCTTTCTCACCAGTGTGAATACTTTCATGGCTTTTTAGTTGAGTTTTACGAGTAAAAGCTTTACTACAGTACTCACAAACAAATGGTTTTTCACCAGTGTGAGTCATTTCATGGTCATTTAAATGACTTCGCTGAGTAAAAGCTTTACCGCAAGTCACACAAAGAAATGCTTTCTCACCAGTGTGAATTCTTTTATGGGTCTTTAGTTGAGTTTGACGAGTAAAAGCTTTACTACAGTACTCACAAACAAATGGTTTCTCACCAGTGTGAATCCTTTCATGATCTATTAAATGACTTTGCTGAGTAAAAGTTTTACCACAATTCACACAAACAAATGGATTTTCACCAGTGTGAATCCTTTCATGGCTTTTTAGTCGAGTTTGACGAGTAAAAGCTTTACTACAGTACTCACAAACAAATGGTTTCTCACCTGTGTGAAACATTTCATGATTATTTAAATGACTTTGCCGAGTAAAAGCTTTACCGCAAGTCACACAAACAAATGGTTTCTCACCAGTGTGAATCCTTTCATGGCTTTGTAGTTGAGTTTGACGAGTAAAAGCTTTACTACAGTACTCACAAACAAATGGTTTTTCACCAGTGTGAACCTTGTGATGTCTCTTTAGATCACTTTGTCGGATAAAAGCTTTACTACAGTACATGTACTCACAAACGAATGGTTTCTTACCAGTGTGAATCATTTTATGAGCATTTAATTGACTTTGCTGAGTAAAAGCTTTATCGCAATTCACGCAAACAAATGCTTTCTCACCAGTGTGAATACTTTCATGGCTTTTTAGTTGAGTTTGACGAGTAAAAGCTTTGACACAGTACTCACAAACAAATGGTTTCTCACCAGTGTGAATCCTTTCATGTCTATTTAAATGAGTTTGCCGATAAAAAGCTTTACCACAGGTCTCACAGACAAATGGTTTCTCACCAGTGTGAACTTTGTCATGTCTATTTAGATCACTTTGTCGAGTAAAAGCTTTACTACAGTACTCACAAACAAATGCTTTCTCACCAGTGTGAATCCTTTCATGTCTATTTAAATGATTTTGCTGATAAAAAGCTTTACCACAGGTCTCACAGACAAATGGTTTCTCAACAGTGTGAATCTTGTCATGTTTATTTAGATCACTTTGTCGAGTAAAAGCTTTACTACAGTACTTACAAATAAATGGTTTCTGACCAGTGTGAATCATTTCATGTCTATTTAAATGACTTTGCTGAGTAAAAGCTTTACTGCAAGTCACACAAACAAATGGTTTATCACTAGCGTGAATTCTGTCAGGGCTTTTCAGTTGAGTTTGATGACTAAAAGCTTTAACACAGCATTTACGAACAAATGGTTTCTCAGCATTAATCTATTCATGTGCATTTAGCTTGATGAATGAAAGCTGGACCACAAATTTCACAGACAAATGTTTTTTCACCAGTTTGAACCTTAAGTTGTCTCTTAAGATCATTTTGTTGAGTAACAAATGGTTTCTCATCATCAGCGTGAATCCTCTTATGTTCTTTAAGTTTACTTCTCTGAGTAAAAGCTTTCCCACAGGTCTCACGATAAAATGGTGTTTTTCCCTTGTTGACCCTCTGGTGGCGTAACAGGTATCAAGGTCCGTTTGTGTTCATTTTGCTGAAGTGCTTATCTCGATTGCCAACTAATTACTGCACCAGTCTGTACCAAATGTATGTACAATTCTTCGAACTATGAAAGTGTACATGTCATCACAGGCGCTGGATGCTACTCTCCTCCAGTATCTCCTCAAAATCTTCAGATTCCAGACAGGATTAGTATCAGTGTTATCAACGGGAGACTGCGTGGAAAACACAAACAAAATAAAATGTAGAGTTGAACCCTGAACAAGTGCACTGTTAATACAATATTCTGCTTATAAAGGAAAACATTTGGTAAAATAAGGTAATTTGTAAAGTCCGTAAAATGGAGTTTTACGGCTTCAGTTACAGTTTCAGTTATAGATTTTGGCAAAAGAAAGTTTATTTCTGAAGGTAATAGTAATTCGTCTATCAAAGCTAAATTTCTGATCCCATTGAGATGATAGTGAAATTACGGGTGCCTTAGGCCCTACATGATAATTGCAATACAAAATTTATTTTTACAATGATAAACTGTATTATGCATCTAAACACGGGCAAAGTTAAATATGTAAGTTTTTTAGATTTTGGTTTTCTCAAATTCTTGAGGTTCTCGGCTTAAAAAAGATGTATCATTTACATAGTACCTCCGCCCTATCTCCACTACGGGATGAATTTAGTGATAAAACAGCAGTTCAGAAAAGCATTTTCTTTGTATACACAATAATTTGTTTCCTAAAATTGACCAAAGAAAAGTAGATTATTAGTTTGTGATTCAGAAAAACCCAAAACCTAAAAATGAAAATCCACTCGAAATGACTTCACATTTTAATAAAACACAATGTGCGACTTTGTCGGGGCGCATACTGAGCGTATACAGAGCGCACCCGTAAGGCCATTTAAAATTAATAAATAAGTTTACATCACTAAGATTTAAAAAAATTGGTGGGGAAGGAAATTTATATTTTATATTTTATATTTAATTTTTAACCCTGAGAATGACTGAAACCGCAAGGCGCTTTTCCCGCCAAAATACATTGTCAATCACTCAGACAGTTATACATGTGAATATTAAATTGAAATAAATTGAAATTGAATTGTATACGTAGCGATCGTTCATTGTTTATTAAATTAGTATCAATACAGTGTTGATTGATTGATTTTTATTTATTTTTTATAATATATTTTTTTTAAATAACAAATAACAAAATCGGTGCGGCGTCAAAAATGGGAGTGGGCGGGACAATTTTTGTTACTTGGCCTTATCACCTTTAGAGCTTTAATTTCACCACCAACCCTCTCCATTTAAAAAAAAAAGACAGTTTATTCACCTTTTTTGACAAGATTTTTCGTAAATCTGTACGATTTTTTGCGATTTAAAATCGTTCTCGGTGACCAAGATCGTCTGTAGACACTGTCAACGTAGGTTTCCATGTTACGTGCATGATCGTAGCGTATTACCCATAATACCCCCCAATTTCAAGAGAAAACGCATTTTCGTGACGACATCCGACGTCTGAAAAAAAATCAAAATGGCCACCAACAAACAATGTTACCCCGGAAATTACTCGGATGTAAATGTAAAATACACCACTAAAAAATAATTTTAAATGAAAATAAACAACATAAAGGTAAAACCTATTTATTATTCCTTTGTTATCGACAGAAGAAAAAGAAATTATAATTATTTATTTGACGGATGTTAATCGATGTTTGAGCGAGTATTTGTACACAGTAACAATAGCCTTGGGAAGTCAAGATGGCGGCACCATTTTACATCGCTAATATAATGCACATACATGTACGCATAATTAATTAGTGCTAACTAGAATTCTCTTGGTCGGAGGGTGTTGCACCTATCGCACACGCCGTCGGGCAAAGGGAAAGAATAAAAAATAAAAACATAAAGGTAAAACCCATTTATTATTCCTTTGTTATCGACAGAAAAAGGAATATTTTAATTATTTATTTGACGGATGTTGATCGAGTATTTGTACACAATAACAATATGAAGCCAAGATGGCGGCACCCATTTGACATCGCTACTTCAATATTAAAATTGTGTTTGGCATTGTGCCCAATACTACTACTAGTAGTAGGGTGAGCATTCGTCAGTATAGCGCGATCTGCCTTATACGTGTGCGCGCAATTGTTTTCAATTTGACCGTTTTTTCAGGATGGTGGTGTTTGAATGATAATAAACCAATTAAGATTATTTTTACATGTGTAGAATGTGTGTTATTTCTCCTTGTTTGTCTGCAGTGTAATGATACATGTATGTTGCAGTAAAAAGCTACAGTTATTAATTCAAAAAACCTCCCCGCAGGGCGCTGTGCGCTTACGCGGTGGACTCGCACGTGTGATTCAGATTTTTTTCGCATCAACATCTCCAATGCAAAACACCCCTCAGAAAAATGGACTTGGACAGGTGTTCCTCTCCATATATGGCACTGAAATGTCCAAATAAGGTATGTGTGACCTTCGCCCCTAGTAACGTGGCTAAGACGTTTTAAAATTCCACCGATTACCGAAGTTAAACAAGTTTTCATTTCCCGCAATCAAAGTGGCTATAACTGTAAAAGTTGGCAGATTTAGAAAACGTTGAAACAACTATGATGTACATGTAGAAGAATAAATTCTCTTTTATTTAGTGGTAAATTAAGAAATATTGAGTGAGAAGAACGTCTGTCCCCGAGGACATAATTATTCCGACTTTGACAAACCAACCTTTGTGTCGAGTGAGCGAGCCACGCGTGACGACGCGCAATGGCCGCCAGCGACGTAGCCTTTTGTCAAGGCCTTCGTGGCTGCGATCACAAGCGACCGGAACGGAGACCACGCACGCGAGTGGCGAAGCCACTCGACTGGCGCGCGTGGTCTCCCTTTCCAGTCGCTTGGGATCCCAGCCACGAAGGCCTTGACAAAAGGCTACCAGCGACGCTGCCTTTTTATCAACGGTTGGGTGGGAAAATGATCAAATTTCACGACTTGGGTTTGAATTAAAACAACCAGGTATGTGTATTATATTTTTTTTGAAACCGTTAATGATTAAGTGCCTCACTTAATAAGAGAATACAATTAAAACATGATACAAATGTTCGTTAAAATGACGGGATAGTTTTTTGGAAGGCAGCGCATTGTAAAACGGGGAGAGACAATGCATGGGACGACAGCCCATTAATGCTGCGCATCGATGCGGTATTTTTAACCAACGACTGTTTAAAGTCACTAACACGCATTGCATGTTACCGCACAGGAAAAGGGGGATAATGAAGTACATGTAATATTGTACATGGAATAGTTATCGGAAACAACCTTCAGCATTCGCGCTTCAACATTTGGCTGTTGTGGTTTCAATACTCACTCCGTATGTGGATAGATACCGGTATCTACATTACATATTTTTATGTTTTTATAAATTAAGGGGAATAAAATGTAAGACCAAAATCAGAATATATGGGTATTTCCATAAATAAGGAACACAGTCTGTGACATGTGTATTTTGATCATAAAATCAGTAAAACAACTTTATGTTGAACATTACTTTTTAAAAATTGCATATTGACTAAGTTCCATATAAATGGTGATAAAACAATCATTCTGAACTAAAATTACAGTGGATTAGCTCCAAATAGGGTGGTTTACGCGGAAAAAATAGGGTTCCTCGCGTAAGTGGGACACCGAAATGAAAAATCTTACATTTGGGCATCCTAAAACATGTTTTTTGCTAATTTTATGTTCTTTTCATAACGATTGATCATGTTGCAAGTCAAAAATCCACTTAATTAATCACACTTGAACTAATCCCTAATTTTTGGCCAGGAAAGTGATTCCTGGCGGTTCCTCGTGTAAGTGGGACACCAAATCTTTATTTTTATAATTTTTTTTAATTTGATGCAAAGATGTCAATTTTTATTCATGTATGTGAAGAAACCACAATTCAGAAACAAATCAAGTAGAATTAACAGCAAATAACATGTGATACCATCTAAAAAATGAATCATCAATATGTCCCGACGTAATATTTGATGGGACACCAAGGTCATCTGGAAAAATTAAGAATGACCATAATTTTTAGATTTGATATATTTTCACCACCTATTCTGTCTAAAACTTTAAAACCATGTAAATGCTACAAGAAATGACCAAAAAATAGAGCCACTGCTGCTTGATATGGATTCCACACTCACAGTAAAGGTTCACTTAGTAAGCTATTTTTGGGGACACCAAACCTTACACGAGGAACCCATTTACAGAATTTCGCTCAAATTTTTAAACAAAACTTAAGTTTTAGGTTTCAGCTTATTGTTTTCAAAATTGGTTTGTTATCTATCATTTATGACCATCTGTAATCCATTTTACCATACGATAGGGCTGCAGATCTAACAAATTGACAGTGATGTAAAAATGTCACAGCATTTTGCCCAAAAAAGTGATATTGTCGGCATTTATTCCATCAAAATATACAAGTCCGTTTGTAAAATAAAATTTTTGTTATCTTATTATTGAAGATACACCCCTGCACAACAATATTTAAAAGTAAAAGTGAGCATGGGACTTGGACTTTCTTAGCTATGATCTGGTGAAGTCACTCATGTCACTGAAAATGATATTTTTCCAGTGAGACCTGAATTTATGGAAATACCCATATGTGGTGACTTTATCTGTTTTCTTTTTTAGATAAATATCACAAGACAGATTGTAACAATGTAGTGACATGTTCTGCTTGTTTTTTTTATTAAAGATCTCAAGAAAAATCATTAACAGAAATGCAGCTAAACAAAGCACCGCAATGTGGAAAGCTTTCACTGCTGAGGCATCTAAACAACCAATTACTATTGATACAAACTTGTTTATTTAGAATGTTATTTGTTTACAGAACTTTAGTTTGGTCCACATGTACTATGATTTGCAGTTTTTAGAAACATTACTTGCGACGAATTTGAATATTTATCAATGTTAATATAATTTGCATATATATAATTAGGTAATTTCCATAATTAATGACACAATTTGCATATTTTAATGTTGAAAAATGTTCATCAAGATACAATACCCCCACATACCAAATTTGACTTGGGTACGATATTCCAAACTGAAGTTACACCACTTACGCATATTAATTAGGTTGACATAAACTTGTAGTTAAAATTTGAGGTCGAGGCCGCCTGGATAAACCTGAAAATGTCACTTTCTTTCATTTTCAAGGATTCCGTATCTCATAATGAAAAAGAAATGTAATATTTTTGTTTTTTTGATGTATTCAACTTTGAGACTACTTCAGGTTTCTAAACATCTAGAACTTGTCAAATGTTTCATTTACTGATACAACCACATTTAAAAACAAAATTATGCAAATTTGCTATAAAAAGTAATTTTTGCCAAAGTGCAGGTAGTATACACCATTTGCAGATATCAAAAAAAATTACTACCGAATTATTAAGAAATATCTTACTTATTTAAAAGTAAATAATGATTGTAGGCATCCAGCAAAATAAGGGCCCTAGATATCCTGTAATTGTTCCCAAAAATTGAATTGTATAAACCAAAATTCATTCTCGCCGTCCGGCGAGCGCGAAAAAACAAAGATAACATAAGAATAACTGCTCGACGCCGGTGGAAAACAAACGCTGTTTTTCATGCTTTTCTCGGCATCCATGAATGTAAAAATTCGGACAGGTCAGTTAAACGATATTTACTATAAAATACAACCCCCCAAATCCACCTATTCCTGATAATTCAACAAATTACCAATGGTGTATACTACCTTTAATAGGTCGGGGCGGACATCCGGGAACCTCCACAATAACGCGTCATAATATGTACACCGCGCCGATGAAAACGATAATCGCGCGTGCAGTCTTGTATGCTTCAGTGCAGTGTCGGCGTTCATTGTTTTCATCGGCGCGCTGACCTGTGACGTATGTCCGCGGTGATCTATATATAGCCAAGTATTCAAACGGTCATAACATGAGAACGGTTTGTCCGATTTTGATGATTTTTGTTGGAAATATAATGGTTTGGTAAACCCTTTCAATCATGTTATTTGTAATAAGTTTAGTGCATCTTTAAAAAAATCATTGCTCACCCTACTAAGCCACTACTTGTATGTAAAACAACAGTCAAAAAAATGAATTAGGTAATAACAGTGCGAGAACCCGGTTATTACTGCGTGGTAATGACCAGGTTGGGGGATGACCGCTGGTAATGGATCGAGCCGAAGGCGAGGTCCATTACCAGCGGTCATCCCCCAACCCGGTCATTACCACACAGTAATAACTGGGTTCTCGCACTGTTATTACCTTTAATAAATATCTTTTTAACGAGAAAAATGGTGAAAATACTCTGAATTTCGCGACTTCGCGGCTTCTTCTAGGCAGTTTTACAAACGCAGCTTCGTTTCCGTATTTTGGCTTTGTTCATGTAGTTTAGCAGTGGTACAGTTGTTTTCTGGTTCCAGGTTTTTCCTAGTTCCGGATCGCTTTCAAATAAAAAACTAGAAAAAAGGATGTCGGTATATTTGACGTTGCTATTTTCAAATAAAGAAGAGCATAAATATCGAAACAAAAACTGTAGTTTCTCCATCACTCAAGGTAAACTACTAAACCTATTTCATTTAAATTTCGGGGATTAGACTTGCCGAAAACAGCCTGAATATTTTTTGCGATTCGGAACTAGGAAAACGTCTGTAATGTGGCCAAAATGCAGCCCAAAGCCGAGGTTTAGAAAACGGCCCTTGGAAAACCCATGATATTACTACATATAATTACCTGCACGTGATAGAGTCTCGGCCAATCAGAAGCCTTTAACTCTCCTCTAGAGGTATTTATTAATAATGAATAATGAAAAAAAGCCTCATGTGTTTTTTTAAAAGTCCAGACACAAATCTATAACTTTCATTCTCGTGGCCTATAACTAATGGTACAGACGTTTTCCTAGTTCCGGATCGCCGGAAAAAAATATTCAGGCTGTTTTCAACTAGTATAATCCTCGAAATTCAAATGAAATAGGTTTAGTAGTTTACCTTATGTGATGGAGAAACTACAGTTTTTGTTTCGATATTTGTGCTCTTCTTATTCTGAAAATACGACGTCAAAAGTACCGACATCACTTTTCCTAGTTGCGGATCGGTTCAATCAATTCCGGATCGGGTGAAAAACTGCTTCGTACATAAAAAAAAATCATGCTAGAACCAACCCGAATCAAGCCTTATTTCTGATAAAGTATTCATTAATTTATATAAATACAGTTTAAAATATATTTTGAATACTTTCATTTCCAATAAAGTTTAAAAAGATGACTTGCAAAGAAATGTTTTAAAATGTTTTGTTTATGTACGTGTGTGGCGCGCAGCAACGAGCCGATAAACTTCGACCTACAGCCAGAAACGTCATATGAAATCGCTTGCGCGCGTGTAGTTGATGCATGGAGGAATAATTCCTCCATGTGACTTATTTCTCCATGGTTGATGCATGTATTTTACGAGCGATCCGGAACTAGGAAAAGTACGTTCAGTCTTTGGCAGATTTTGTAATACTGGAGACTTTAGGACTTATTTTTACTCAACAAATAACCGATGCATTAGTTTTATACAACTGTAGACTACAAAAAAGCATAAATGAAATCAAACGTTTTTAGTGACATGTCGCAGAATATTTGTTCGCGGTTTTGCGGCTCCCGTGATTTCTACAAACCGTTCAAACATGTCAAAGTACGAGTCGAAAATCTTGCCATTGCCAAAATTCCTTTTCTGAATATTTTATTAAAAATATGTTTATGTATCAAGAAGCTTATATGTTTCTTTTCAAAATGCACTTCAACTAAACAAATAGTATTGGAGACCAAGCAATAAGAGGTAGGTTATTATTTGAAGCGATCCGGAACTAGGAAAAATCCGGAACTAGGAAAACAACTGTATAATGCGGCAGGTACACGAAGTCGTGTATTTCCGACACTTGGTCATCATAGAAGAATTTGAATTAGAATTTTACAAGTTAATAATCTCTCATTTTGAGAATCAAATCTTATTATAGAAATTGTATTTTAAACAATAATAAAAACTTACTACTCTTATCTGGTCATAGGTTTCCTCAAATTTGGGCTTGCCGACGCTCGGGCGGCTCGACAACGTTTGATCATGGAGCAATAAACTATTATTGCTCCATGGTTTGATCTCCATAAATCGAAGGCAATCAGCGTGGCCACTCATCAATTTTGAAAATCCCAAGATGAAGGCAGTAAAATTCCCAAGAATTCCCAAGATGTCATAAGATAGCACGGATACGGACCAGAGAACCCGCGAAAAGGCCCAATTTTGTGAATAAATGTACAGTACAGTCAAACGCCTTTATAACAAGATCCTTTTACAAATTATCTTGTTATAACAGGTACCTTGTATTATCTCAGTAATGACAAAAAAAGGACTCAGGACCTATTTTGTCTTCGTTATAAAGCATCATGTTGTATTAACAGTGCTCTTATTATCAGGGTTCGACGTACTACAAAAAAATGATCTAAATGTACAGCGCTCAAAGTCGCTGTCCACACTTAAAAAGTTGTTTGCGGTTTAGATGAGTGCCATAAATAGAAAAAAGTTGTTTGCGGTTAACAAAAATGCCTAAAATGTATATAAAAGTTGTTTGCGGTTAACAAAAATGCAAAAATCCCAAGATTTCGTGAAATTTAGATACAAAATCCCAAGATCCCAAGGTCTTGCCCAAATTCCCAAGATCTTGGGAAAAATCCCAAGGAGTGGCCACGCTGAAGGCAATGTTTTGAATACCCCAACATGGCCGCCGGTGACTTCACGGCTCGCTATCCCATCAATGTACGCTCGACCTATCCAGTTATAGAGATCAGTGTACCGTACTATGGAGGAAGGAAAACAGATCATGACCGTACCATTGATCTCCATTATATAGACTGGATAGGCCTCCGCGTCCAAATGGCGTACGCGCGCGTGTTTTTTTGAAAGGGTTTTGGACGAACGTGACGCGACCGCGTTTGTGCACGACCATACGGAGGATTTAAAAAGCGGCAAACTTGTTTCTTTTCTTCATCATTTTTTATGAAAATAAATCACGATTTCGCACCGGAGTTGTTTGAAATAAAACAGAGCAATGGTTAAGGTCTGCGCAGCATTGAAGTGCCCAGAGACGTATGGAAAATTGAGTCGAGAAAAAGGAATATCATTTCACAAGTAAGTTGTTATAAAACAGTTAGTGCCTATTTATTCAACGCGAACTTGCTATATCGTCAGACCCAATATAAATCTGCGCGGTCCTATTTCTGCGCACTCGCCTTTAATTTCAATTTGGCAACGCGCGCGTCTTTAAAATGATGTACCGTCACTAGGATCGTATTCTTTGATGCATGAACTTTCACAACCACCGAAAAAATATGTAAAGTGAATGCTTTAACGGTAAGTCGGGCAAAAATTGAAAAAAAATCTGCTTTTTACAGCTAATTTACTAGGTACAATTGTTGGTGGAGGCTTTCGGGCCTGCAGAAGTCGAAAAGATGACCGCACGGTAAACTTTGTTATTCGCCCTCTGTCGTCAGTATTATAGCTACCGTGTCCTATATAATTCATTATTTTTTTTAAGGGGGTTTAAAACTTGCGGTGCAACAAAGAAGACATGTTTCTTATATTTTTTTGGAATTTTCTTCTGTCATACCTATTAAAATCTGACATCTTGACAATTTTCTCTGTTGATTGGGATGATCAATATATGACATATATGACATACCTCTATCAAGATAGTTCAGGTTACCAAATCTAAGAAGGGGTCAATTTATTAAGGCATTTAAATATTATTAGGTTTATTTGTATTTTTATTTAATTCAGGCCTAATCAACAACTGAGTTTATTGATGCACCCTTCTTAAAACTCAGCGAACCAATTGCTACTTGAAATGAACAATACAACGCACAACTTGGTCCTGGGTGCACCTTGTATAAACCATTGTCACAAAGATTATTAATATTAGAACGAGAGGCTTTGAACGTCTGAGGTGACGATTTGTAATATTGTAAAACTATTTTGTATTGCCTAAAGAACATAAAAAGCCATTTTAGTATGAATTCAGAGCACGGCAGTCTTTAGTTTAGTTTGACTGAGAGTATGATTCGTGAACACTCGTGTAGAGCTAATCCTACTATATTTAAAGTAACACAAATTTAATTAATTATTTTAATATTAATGTACATTTCCAACTTTATTAATACATTTCTTCAATGATAACAATACAAAATGGGGTCTACATATATATTAAATAGGTAAATATGTATAAATTGGATGTGAATTTTAAATATATGCCTTTTTGTAAAAACAAAATTAACAATTATCTATTGAGAATTCAACCATTATGTCGAATTAATCTTGAAATTACGAAAAGTGTACTGGCATTGAAAAAAAGAAGGGAAATAATTCCCTAATTATGTAAAGGTTACTTACCTGCAATATAATTAGAATTATATGAGATAATTACGGAGAGACTCACTCAGATTGTATTATGTCTCATGATAACGCAGTCAGTCCACCCTTTGAAGTAATGGTATGACCCTATACAAATTCAAATCTTTAGTCAGTAGCCCAGGTACCGGTCGATGTACCAAGACTCCACCATGTAACCTTGTCTCTTTGAAGCTTAGTTCGCTGTTGGTTACGGCTTAGATTGATACTTGGGAGGGATCATTCTGTTAAAAACAAAAGAAACATTAAGGGAGGGAGACTGAGTCTCTCCTCCATTATCTCATATAATTATAATTATATTGCAGGTAAGTAACCTTTACATAATTAGAAAATTATATTTCGCTAATTACGGAGAGACTCACTCAGATTGTAGACTTTAAAGCCCATCTAAGCCGATGCCAGCACCCCTTGGTTATAATCTGCCTTTTCAGGATTTCTGCAGTAAAATGCTGCAAACGTCCTTGATGAAGACCAGTCTGCTGTCTTCAAAATGTCACTCATAGCAACACCTGCTCGCTTCGCCGCTGAAGAAGATGCACTCCTAGTAGAGTGCGCCTTGAAGCATGCAGTGTCGATACCAGCTTCAGCCATGGTGGCTTTCAACCAGCGCGCAATTGTTGATGACACCACTGGGTGATGTGGTTTCCCGTAGGAGATGAATAGCTGTGTGACACTAGTACTCTCGGAGCTCCGAAGAGAACTAGTACGATCCAGGTATTCATCTAAAGTTCTAACAACACATAACTTTCTGTTCACAGAGTATTTATGTAGAGTCACCTCTCTGTAAGGATTCCGGGCCGAGGCACACTTGGTTAACTGTTTTAGGCAGAACACACAATTGCCATTCTGCTCTCTTCTAAAGGAGGAGATGTCCAAGGCTATTAAAGACGAACATCTACCTGCTGTCACAAGGGCTATTAACATAGACAGTTTGAGTGAAAGCTGCTTAATGCTTAAACGTCGGTTGTCCGGAAGACTATTAAAATATTTTAAAACAACACCTACATCCCAAGTTGAGTTGTATCTTGGTCGAGGTGGTCGTAAATTAAAGACTCCTTTGAAAAATCTGGTGACTAGATGGTGCTGACCAATGGGTTTTCCCTCAACAAAACGATGTGCAGATGAAATAGCCGATCTATAAACATTAAGTGTTTTGTACTGAAGACCATCTTCCAACAGTTCCTGTAAGAAGGTTAGAACATTTGCTACAGTGGCGTGAATTGGATCAATTTTCCATTTAGAACACCAGCTATACCAGCGTCTCCATGAAGATTCAAACTGTTTGTGAGTGTTCTGTCTCCAGGATGACAATATGGTGTCTGACACATTCGGTGGAACTCCTTCCGTTGCCATGGTTTGCCGGACAACCTCCACGCGGCTAGCTGCATCTTGTGTGCGAGTGGATGTGTTCGAGGTTGTGTGGTAGTCGAAGAAGATCTGAACGCTTCGGGAGAAGGAGAGGGTTGCAAACCGTCAGCTGCAGCAGTAGTGGATACCATGGTTGCGTCTTCCATACGGGAGCGATCAAAACCAAATCTGCTTTGTCTCTGCTCACTTTCTGGAGGCATCTGGCCAAGAGTGCAAATGGAGGAAACGCGTAGCCCTGTATGTCGGTCCAGGTCATTAGCAACGCATCCACGGCCCAAGCCCATGGGTCTGGGTTCCACGACACGAATCTCTGAAGTTGGGTATTCAACCTGGTTGCAAACAGGTCGACTTCTGGCTGGAATGCAAACCTGTCCATGATCTTTTCGAAAATTTGCGGAAGAAGAAACCACTCGGATCTGTCGTTGAACATCCGAGACATACTGTCCGCTATGACATTTTGCGACCCCGGGAGGTGTTCTGCTGAAATTATCAAACCCCGTTGCAGACACCAGACCCAAATTTGCACCGCCAGTCGTGACAACTGTTGGCTGTGTGTTCCACCTTTGTGGGAGATGTAAGCCACTGTTGAAGTGCTGTCTGTTATCACGCGAATGTGCTTGTTCGTGTGACTGGTTAGAAGTGACTTGAGCGCATACCATACTGCAAGCAGTTCCAAATAATTGATGTGATTGGACTGTTCTTGTTGTGTCCAACGGCCTCCCGTTCGAGTCCCGTCGAGATGAGCTCCCCATCCCATCAACGATGCATCTGTGTAGAGATGAAGGTTGGGGTTGTCTTGAACAAGCTGGTGACCATTCCAGGCCTGTATGGAGGCTATCCACCATTGAAGTTCCTCTTTCGAGTCCTTCGACAGAGTTACTGGTGACTCATAGGACTTGCCTCTTTGCAGAGCACAGTTCTGGTCATTTTGTAGGCAACGATAAAACAGAGGAGCAGGCAGGACCGCTTGAATAGTTGCCGACATTCGGCCGATTAGACTCGCTATGTCGCGAACCGTCAGGTTGTTGGACTGTTGAACCTGTCGACAGTGAGACACGATCTTCTCCAACATTTCCCTTGTCAGTGACAGTGTCATGTTCATGGTGTTTATGATAAATCCCAAATAAACAAGTTCTCTTGTCGGCTCTAGTTGAGACTTGGCGAAATTTACCACAAATCCCAGATCTTGCAAAAGCAGTAATGTTTGTTGAAGGTTGCTTCCGCATTCCTTGTGTGTGGCTCCCAACACTAGGATATCGTCCAGGTAAAACACACAACGGATCCCTTCCTGGCGAAGAAAGGCCGCCACAGGCTTTAAAATCTTTGTGAATGTCCGTGGAGAGCTGGACAGGCCGAATGGCAGGCATGTAAACTGGTAAACTTGCTCTAGCCAAATGAACCGGAGAAATTTTCGATGAGGCGGATGTATCGGAACTGAAAAATAAGCGTCCTTGAGATCTATTGAAACCAAGAAATCGTTCGGTTGTAACAGGTTTTTTACACTGGCGAGACCTTCCATCTTGAAGTGATGATACCGAATAAACTTGTTTAGGGGGCGCAAATTGAAAATTGGCCTGAGATCCCCAGTTTTCTTGGGAATGAGGAACACTGATGAGATTAACTGATCTGTCATATGTTCTACTCTGGAGATTGCCCCTTTCTCTAGCATTGTCTGAACTTCTGCAGAAAGTGCCGATTTGTGGGTGTCGCTTTGAATTATTGTCACTGGAACATGATACTGTACCGGTGTTTGTTGAAGCTCGAGATGATAACCTTGGATGGTTTCTAATACCCATGGGTCCTTGGTGATGGAAATCCAACGATGAATGAAATACTGAAGGCGTCCTGCTTGCGGACGATGGTGCAACAAATCGATGACTAGTTTTTTTAACTCTGCTGGTCGAATGACCGAACACTCCGCTGTTGTTTGCCTTCATTCTCTTTGAACGGTTGCACATTACGTCTGAAGGTGCGAAAGGAATTACGGCTGGGGCCACCACGACGACCTCGGGTATGTGATCGTGCCGTGGCGAAACGACGATATGGAGTGAAGCGTTTTTCCTTCAGGGTGGAGGAAAAACCTTTAGTTACCTTCGCTGCTATCTTGTTAGCCTTCTCAGTTTCTTCAATGTCTTTCATAATTGAAGACCCAAACAGTTCATTCATAGATGGTGAATTCTTACGAAGAACCTCAAAGCGCTTATCCACAATGTCATCAAAAAGATGTTGACGTGCTGTTGCAAAACTTTGAGATGCAGATCCCAGCAAGATTAATGCTGAAGTCATGGGTGCTCAACAACGAGATCTTTACTCACGGTGTCAGGGCATCGGCATCCACCATAGCATCAACAAAATGAAGGAGTGGCAAGGCTGACTTTAAAGCATGCCCGTGAGCCGACTTCAAACGATCATCACCAGAAACAAGGGATGAATTAGCTTGTTTAAATACCTTCTTGATCCCAGCTGGCAGCTCCGGAGGGTCAAAATGGCCTGTCTGTTCCGTAGAAACAAATAGCGACTGAAGTTCCTCCTTCAGGTCTTCAGGTGAAAGTTTGTTAGTTCTGAGTTCTTTCCACCAGTCGAGAACTTTAGCAGATAATGGCGTGCCTGAATCCTTGCGGTGAGGGTTACGAAAAGTATCCTTGGTGCCCACTGATGCAGAGGAAGGCGTAGAAATCGTGGAAGTAAAATCATCCTCACCACTGACGACTTCAGCCTCAGGCGATTCAATATTCGTCTCGATATTGTCCTGATTACGAACCTGATGAGCTGCAGGAGCTGGCAAATCTTGTTGCTGCACGGGCATCATCCAAGGAACAGACATACCGTAAGGAAGCATGCCGTACGGTGGAGCCATTGTTGGTGTCATGGTTGACTGAGCACCCCCTGTCTGCTGCATGCCAGGTCCTTGAGCTGCATACATAGGCAAATTCCATCCAAATGGATTGAATGGCGGTTGAGCCGTGGGAGCTTGTCCGCCGATGTAGGGTTGAAAGGCAGGTTGGGCGTATTGTACAGCTGGGTGTGGCGGCCCAGAAGTACTGCCCTGGCTTGGCGGTAAAAGTGGTACCGGGTATGGCGGCCCGGTTCCACGCTCGATATTAGGTGCCACCCATGGCGAGGTAGACACCTGCGAGCTGCCTTTAGCCGTAGGAACGACCCGTGGCGAGGTCGGACCTGCGGAAAATGCCATGCCGTCATCCTCCCGGTCAGGAAGAATTTCCTTCGTTGCCTTAGCAAGAATATCCATCGACTCATCATTGTCCGGTGGTCGAGACACCGTGGCCGACGCAGTTGACGACGTCGAACGTAGGCGATTACTTTTACGATCCATAATTGTTGTAAATGTTTAACGCGTGGAGAAATCGAAAAAACACGACTTTATCCGACTGCGCCACAAGAAACAAAGACAAGGTTACATGGTGGAGTCTTGGTACATCGACCGGTACCTGGGCTACTGACTAAAGATTTGAATTTGTATAGGGTCATGCCATTACTTCAAAGGGTGGACTGACTGCGTTATCATGAGACATAATACAATCTGAGTGAGTCTCTCCGTAATTAGCGAAATATAATTATGTTAAAAATGTTCAAGCTAATATATTTTCCAAAATCAAGGAGTAAAAAATGTTGTTCTTGAGTTGCATGGCCCGGACACCGTAGATTTTCCATGAAGCGCCCACTGACCTCTATACATGGACAGATCATCATTGTTTTATTTTGAAGTCGGCATGCGGAGAAGTGCAACATGGCGGACCCACGACGTGACTCTGTGAGCCAATGAAATGTCCAGGTGTTAGTACGATACGTATTACGTAATGTTTATAAATACAAAATGTACAGAATAAATCCGCTGACCTCCACACCTGGACATTTCATTGGCTCACAGCAGTGACGTCTGAGGTCCGCCATGTTGCACTTCCAGTTCGCGCCGACTTCAAGTGTTAGCACAGCAGAATATGGACAATGGTCCGTCCAGGTGTAGAGGTCAGTGGAAGCGCCCCACTGCGCAGATTTAGGCAGGATTTTTTTCGGAACGCCAAAACTGCAAGCTTTGGAATTATTTACTCCCCGAAGGCATACGAGTTCGTCCGCAGGCACTATCATCTTCCTCAGAAATTATAGGTTATATCTTTTGTTTTTGATTTTCAAGGAAACGACATTTGTATTGCGCACTTTCCATGATATTGTCGAAAGCCAGGATTTATTTACAGATCTGTTAGCTTGTGTGATCATTTTGGCTTTTAACTTTAAAAAAAAATGGTACAAAGTTATGGCACTCGGACACGCAGTGCAGTTTGTATAGAAAGTTACCCCAAATCTGTCGCATTAACTGCATTATTCTTACTCTTTTTTTTCATTCTACAAACAGATGGTTTTCGGGAATCGACGGTCAGCCTGGTTTTTTCCACCAAGTATTCGATACATTGGCCTCCAAAGTTCGGGAAGGTGACAATAAGTACAAATTCTGTAACATTATGATAGATGGTATGAGCATCCGGAAGTTCATTGAATGGGACAAAACGTCTCAGAAAATGGTAGGATTTGTGGATTTGGGTACGGGGCAAGTCGATGATGACACGGTGCCAGAAGCTACTGAGGTAATAGTGATAATGGCTGTTGGTATTTTTGGCAGGTGGAAGGCACCCCTTGGGTACTTTTGCATAAACGGGATTACAGGCAACACACAGGAGGCTAGCCTTATAACAATGTGCCTAGAGAAGCTCCATGATTCAGGTGTCCGTGCTGTCTCAATTACAGCAGACGGCACAAGTTATAACCAGCAGATGGCAACTCGGCTAGGTATTAACCTTGATCCACAGAACATGGAGACAACATTGTATTTCAACCTCTGTTGTTATTTTGGAGCTTTATTCATCTTGACTTAATCGATTATAGATAATGGATTGATATCTGCTTAAGTTGTGTTTATGTTCCATTTGTAATAAATTTGTTTTGCATTATTGAGTTTAGGTTATGTGAATGTTTATTTAAAAACATTGAAATTTGTTTTCAATTCAACTTTTAAATTCATGTATGGTGTCGTGGTTAAATGCCTCCAACTGCTCTTAATGACATATATAGGGTAAACAAAATATATGAAACGGCATACTGGAAACCAATTTCGGGAGAAGGAATGATCGATCTTTATTTAGAAAAATACAAGATAGAAAAAATAAGTAGGCCCTACATATCAAGAAAATATTAAAAAGCTGGCTGTTGGGACTGAAGTAACTCCCTATCGTTAGTTAATTTATAAAAATTAAGGATTTTTTTTCAGAGCGAAGCCTCAAATTCCCCATACGAAAACAAATCCCAAAAATTTACATGTTCCAGACGTTGCCGAGTAAATGCACACAGTCCGTGTTGCGTTTACGTACCCTCTTGCATAAAGCGCGACGCCATTGTGCTGATCACGCGTTTGTGCACAAACACATACGCAGTGGCCTATCCAGTCTATATATGGAGATCAATGGACCGTACCCACTGATCTCTATAACTGGATAGGTCGAGCGGCTCTGCACGTGAAGCCATCAGCGGCCATATTGGGATATTAAAAACATTGCAGGCGTACACACGTTTGTATAGCGCAAGACCGAGAAAACGAATGTAATATCACAGGAAACAAAGTTAACATCACAAAAACAATCCAGTTTGATCAGGAAAATTAAGTTAAACATAATAACACCCAAGAATTACCTGTATACGCCAAGTTTCAATGTTAAATAGGCCTATTTTTGGGAAAAGATATGAGACATTCGTGTGAGACGATGCAATGCAGTGCAAAGTCTATGGGATATGTCGGACAAGTATTTTCAACTTAATTTCCAACTTCTAAATTTTTTTTTTTTTTTTAATTTTTTTTGCGGGGGGGGGGGGGGGGGGGGGGAGAATTCCACATCATAACCTTATGCACAAACCGGAACAAGGAAAAGGCAAAACGAGTTTTTTTGGATTAAGGAAATTCTTGAAATTGTTGGTTTAATTTTATATCCAGACACTAAAAAGTGCGTTTTATGATAAAATAAAAAAATGTTGAAAAAATTGAACAAATGTCAGTGTGTTTCAGGAAAATTTAATTGGCACATCATGGTTTGTTCGTGGGGTTTTAAGGCAGTGTCCAGATTTGGAATCAACCTAATGTTTAGTAAATTTTTTAGAAAGGGTCCCAAAAATTCTTGCTGGACAAGTGGACAGAAAAAATTAATTATGTGGTTTTGAGCTTAAACCATAGAGCTGTATAATAAAGATATACCTCTATGGCTTAAACTATGAACTTGAGAAACTTGAAATAAATCACAATTAAAAATATCAATCGCATGTGTAAATAATGACATAAGTCACACAATGGATTCAATTTTGCTTTATGCTTTTATTTTACATTGATACACTACATATAACATGTAATAACTACTGCCATAGTAACAATATGCTTATTATGTATTGTTTACTGATGTTATAAAACCCAATAAAAAACAATTAACCCCCGACTGTTTATGAATTTAAAACCAAAACAAAACTTGCGATGTCATTTTAGAATAATAATTGTTGATACTATGCAAAGATACATTTGGCAGCATTCTTCACAGGCCAAATTTTAATAGGACACCCTTGTACGGCTTTAACTTTGAATTGTGAGTGTTTCTAGATATTTGTGCGATATGAACACAATATTAAAGATTTGTACACCACAATTGTTGTTTTGTAAGAAAGCAAAATAAAACCATGATTGAAAAGCAAAATTTGACAGGGCGGCATAACATTTTAACAGGGCAGCATACAAATATAACAGAACAGCGTAACATGTACACAGGGCGGCCGCTACCCAGTGATTGTTGAGAACACTGACTGGGTAAATCCATGTCATTTTAACATCTGTATAATTTGCTTTGAATATTAACAATACAATTTTAACCAGATTTGTCAGTTTTCATAAAACACGTGTTCAATATATTTCCATGTTACAAAGATAGGTTTGTGACTGTTGCGACTGTTTTATTATCTGTACTTATATTGTTGAAACATGAAATGCCAAGATGCAGAGTTCTGCAATATATTTGCAGCACATCTAAGAAATGTGGAACACCGAGATAGCTTATCTTGGAAAACGTAGTTGGTCAATTAAGCTACCGTATTTACTGATGGTTAAACAAAATAAGTTTTGACATTCGCTGTCATCTGTTGTCCTTCTGTCATAATGGGAGCAGTTCGTCCTATGACTTGTCCAGCCGTAATAAGCCGTACAGACTGACATCTTAGTATAGCAAGAAGTGGACTTGGGTAAACCAATTAGCTGTAGTGTACAAAGAACAAAAAATACAGGTATAAATTAAATGCCAAGGAAAGAATGTTGTAACATGACGCTATTTTAAAAACACAAAATTCTCAATTTATTTGGCATAGCCTACCCATTTCTTCAGAGAGTGAAATTTAATTTGAGCACTGCAAGGAATGTCATCAGGACTACGTTTTTAAGAGAGATTTGTGGGCGAAAATGAAATTGTTCTGAAGTATTGGAAATACGTGTCTACATCCTTCCACCATGATAGCCTTGGCCTACACCATGCATTTAATAATACTATTATTATTATTAATAGGTGGCTCTACACTTCCAGAATTGTGAGAGAGAAAACTGTGATCATTGCGATATTGGGATAATTCTACAGAACATTAAATTTATGCACGTCAAATAGTTCATGACACAATATGTTGTGTACGAATGTGTACACAAATTACCACCATGAACTGTTTGACGTGCAAGTCAACGGGACAGTCTTCATATAATGGGTACAAAATTGGTCTGAAAATACCTGTATTGTGGAAGGGTATCCTAGACCAACTGATTCTATAAATCTACTGTTCTTTCGAAATATCCCATTTTTTCTTTCAGATAAAATGATGGATTGGACCACAATATGAAAAATCCCGCTGGAATTCATGTGGAAACGAAAATATCTTTTTCGCCCAACAATGTTCTCCTAAATCTCTCTTAAAACCGTAGTCCTGACATTTTTTACAAAGATAGATACTGATCGCACAGTCTGCGAGTTTATTTAATAAATTTACTTATTTACAAAGGATTTTAATGCATTTTTACCCACCATCGCTGCTGCCACTGTCTCACTCTCGACGTGTCTACGCGTCTTTTGCATGCACGAAGGCAATGTTTTGAATACCCCAATATGGCCGCCGGTGACTTCACGGCTCGCTATCCCATCAATGTACGCTCGACCTATCCAGTTATAGAGAGATCAGTGACCGTACCCACTGAACAAATGTATCTCATTCGTTCTTCCACGCTCATGAGTCGCACATCTCACACAGTAAATACGTATAGATCGCTAATACCTCGAAGCGCGCCATTGAAACACGTACAAATTTGCTCCGCGCTCGCTCCCCAAATTCAGTGATTCATATAACGTCCGCAAAGCCAGGTACACAAGCACGATCTACACGAATTTGTTTTGGAAGGGATGTCATTTTCTGCCATTTTCGTTCGAAAACAACACGATAAAACGCAAGGGGGTCACAGGCAGATTTGTTTTTAAATTCAGTATAGGGCCTATCACTGCTACATATTTTTCTAACGTATCCATGGAAAAAAATGAGTGGGGTCGAAGCACGATTTTTCACAATTTATCGATTATTATTGCCCTTTTTAGGGGAGGTATTTGTTAACGCTTATTTGTGCACAATCTCCACGCGCATCAACGGTACGTCAACGCTTATTTTTTTCGACTGCTTTTTTCATTTTCAATACAATTTTTGTCATTGGATGATAAAAATTAAGGTAAATAACAACCTTGTACAACTACAAAGGACAAGATGTTAAGATTGGATGCCAAAAACTCTTTATTTTTCGAGTGAGAAAATTGTTCCCCCCTATTTTGAGAATGGACGGTACCACAGCGTTGCGCAATCACAGCCTCGAAGGGCCCCCCCCCCCCCCCCCCCTGCACTGAACCTTACACCTGCAGCCGATTTCACGAAACCTTACGCAATTGCGTAAGCCCCCTTGCGCCACAATTTATTAGCTGCGCTACTTTTGTTTGCTGCGCAACATTTCGCTTACGACAGTTTCACGAAAGTTGGACAGTGCGTAAATCCGCGGCTTATGCAACAAATTATGGCGTAGCTTGCGCAGTCAATTTAGGTGGCGTAAGATATGGCGTAGCGACTGAAAATGACCTATTTTACCAGCAAATCGTAATTGACTTGGGGCCCATCATTGCTCAACTTATTAAGCTTGATAAAAGACACTCACAGTTTCATGATTGAAGTAAAAGAATCACTATTTTACCCGTGACAGAATTGTTAAAGTTGCCACGCGATTTCGCGGAAAGTCGGCAAAACTATTTTCAAAATGGTGGGCGAAGGATAGTAGACGATTTCGTGAAAGAACACAATAATACGCAAACAGTCGTTGTAAACGCTGTTTAAAACGTTGCGCAGCTACGCCAAGTTTCGTGAAATGCTCCGTAAGGAAATGGCGCAGGTACGCAACATTTTTGTTGCGTAAGCCTTACGCCACTTTTGAAAATGGCGCAAGCTACGCACTTTTCGTGAAATCGGCTGCTGGACATTTCATTGGCTCACAGAATGAATGAATGAGATACATTTCAACGTTGGTGGCGCACTTTGTTGGGCCCCCTTCCGCCCCCCCCCCCCCCCCCCCCCCCCCCACCGGATCACAGAGTGACGTCGTGGGTCCGCCATGTTGCACTTCCAGTTCGCGCCGACTTCAAGTGTGAAACAATGATGACCTGTCCATGTGTAGAGGTCAGCTGTACGGTACGTATGACGTAATGTTTATAAATAAAAAATGTATACAGTAAATCCACTGACCTCTACACCTGGACATTTATTTGGCTCACAGAAGTGACGTCTTGGGTCCGCCATGTTGCACTTCCAGTTCGCGCCGACTTCAAGCGTTAGCACAGCAGAATATGGACAATGGTCCGTCCAGGTGTAGAGGTCAGTGAGATCCACTGATCTCTATCAGAACAGCTGTTGTTGAGCTGCTATACGTAGTGCAGTGGATAGTGGGATGGGCTATGGATCAATCATGATTTAATGTAACTAGTTAACTAAATAACAACAATGCTGTGATGTCATGTTTTATTTCGATAAATAAACATAACTTCTCATCCAAACTACTGAATAATTCATCATGAATTTAGACTCACCCACCTATACGGAAAAAATTCGCGCTTCAGACCCCACGCCGTAAAATGGCATTGCGCTCGCAATCGGCTCTGAGTCCGCAACTCCCTTCCACCCCTTCCAATGAAAATGTCCTCACAACGCCCCGGCCCTAGGTCCTGTCTAACTAAAGTTCCGAGCAGAATTGTGTCGCATTTGCATCCGCGCGTGTGACGTTGCGTGTATAATCGTTAATCGCCGACTCATTTGTAAAGCTTGGTGTTCTGTACCATTCACCAAATCGCGAATAGAATCACAAAGTTTGTGCCACTTCCAGTGCAATTGTAGTTTGCACCGTGATTTAGTGACTGTGATTCTTTCCGCATTGTGGTGAATGGTACCCGTACCCCTAACAAGTCACGGTATTTTGTTGGACTCGGGGGGCGTGAAAGGAGCCTTCCTCGACCTCGTGCGCACAGGACGAAATCAATTTTGTAGGTTTTGATTTTGTACACCAAGAAACCTACTAAGACCAGAAAGTAGTACCTGACAGTGTGATGATTTCAGGCACGTTTTCTATTTAAAAAAGAACAAATCCTGGATAAATCGAGAGAAAATGACAAATCTTTGTTGACCCCTGTACATTTTCAATGGGCCGATTTATGCGCATGTGTGCACCATTTGAATGTATTAGAAAACTGGTCTATTATGCAAAATGCATGCATTACTGCATACAATCTTTAAATGATATGGTAATTCGGTGTTTTTTTGGGGTTTTTTACCTGTCATACCTGAAATGCTTTCCTTTCAAGAAAACCAAATGTGCAACTGTCACTCCCATGGAGATCCCATTGTACCCTATGCAAGGTGTTTATTTTACAATAAAGCAGTGCTCAGCCATTGTCAAAGCAAATTGTGTTCCTTCAAACAATAATGTAAAGCAGTGTCCAAACATCAGCTGGTTAGCGCTCTATGATCCTACCATGCGTGAAAATCACGACATCTGTGAAACTATATTGCCTGCTCTTACTACACGCACCCTTACAGTTGGGTTTGTGGTGTACTGACAAGAGGTAGTTTCAAAGTTTCATAACGTTCATGGTGGAAGCCGTTTGTTGGTGTTTGTCTTGTCCACAACTATAGGAACCATCTTAGCCAAGATGACTCGTGTTCAGGTTTGGTTCACGATTCTCGCCTTCATGCTGATGGCTGCTAATGGGCAGCAGCTACGAATACTGAACAAGTTGAGTAAGTTTCGTCAAGATGGCGTGCCTCTGCAGCAGTCTAGGAACAAGCTGAGGGTTTCCTTAACTCAAGGTGGGTGGACGGTGGAATTATGAAACAGAATCCCCTTTCGGAAGTACGAGGTATAGTGAACTACAAATCAATATTTGTTGGCTGTCTTTATGCCCATGCGATAATTTTTTCATACGTAAAAAAAGGAGAGCCCAATAATAATGATAATGTTGTGTTGTCATTCCCCGCTTCCGGACGGATTTTTGTTTTTAAAGAAATCTACCGTCAACTCGCAGTGGGCGGGGCAGTTTGGAAACCCTTTTTTCCCAACCGCTACAATAGACCGTGTACGTACACATTAACCTTTTATGGGAGTGTCTTGGTACCAAACACTGATTAGTCTAGTCACAGACTCTCCTGTTTGAATTTAGCTATTTTACCTAACTGCTATCTGCGTGATCGATTGAACGGGAGTTGAGGTCAACTCATTTTAATTGTATAATGCGTCCCCCTCCACCCTTCCCCCTCCCCCGCCCTCCCCCTTCCCCCCTCCCCCGCCCTCCCCCTTCCCCCCCTCCCCCGCCCTCCCCCCTCCACCCTCCCCGCCCTCCCCCTTCCCCCCTCCCCCGCCCTCCCCCCTCCCGGGGTTGCCCTTTCTCTTGCTATAATAATACAAAAAATCTAACCATAATCGCCCCTGAGAACAATTAATGTTTAAATGTTATTGTGGCATTCCAAAATTTAAAAAATGATAAATCAGTTTGAAATGGGTAACAACGGATTTTACTGATGACCTTTACATCCATTATGTTCGCTCCTTGTTTTATTACGTTTGTTTTCACATCGCGTACTTGCATTAGAACGATACGATGGATTATACATTTTATTCAGGCTCGTTTGGATCACGCTTTAATACAATTCCTATCAACGGTAATTTTATATTTGTTTGCAAACGAAAAGTTTATGTCCTAAAAGTTTATTCAAAAACATTGTGTCCCATTTGAGTTTCCTATTTGAGTGTTTAAAGAGGTCCTATACGTGTGGTAATTACTCCAAAAATTAATGGCAATAAAAACTTACTTGGTAAGAAGTACAGCATCTTTGGATAGTATAATGCATTTTTAGAAACTGTTCACTTCGAAGTACTGCGGTTATGGAAAAAGATGTCACTTTTTATCCTCAAATATTTGAATTTGAGAAGCGTTACTGTAGTGACGTTTCTCAGATTGTGTATTCCAATGTAGATTATTCTTCCTGCGTGGACATAACCGCTCCAGATTTTCGACAATACATGTATATCAAAATCGCTACCACCTTTTGAAATGTAATATGTACAGGCTAGTTTTATGGTATATATCTATAACTATATAGGATTGGAACAAACTGTGGGTTCCAATTGATTATTTCATAAATGTTCATCTGTATACGAGTGCTTCCATTCCACCAGTCCACATGACTGTATTTAAGATTTTTAGAAATGAGAATTTAATTTTGTAGGCTACACGATATTTATTTGTTAAGTCATGCGATTTCAGTTTTCATAAATTGAGATGCTATAATAACAATTGTACAAAGGCCTTTTCCGAATGATTTTCATGTACCCAAAAATAATTTCAAAAACATCGACTTTACACCCTAGATTTTCCATTTGATGGGTTTCCAAGCAAAACGTTCAGGCTCTATAGGGATCTAGTACCGTACAGTATAACCTCGGTGGTTACGATTAACAGGTTAAAGATGGACTACAACGGAATAATGATAAAGGCTGTGTTGCTGTTTTTTGTTCGAGAAATGTATAATGATTACTAATATATGATTAGTATTCAATAAATCTTGTTCCTTCATGCAAAAAAACAACAAAATTGATCGGCGTTATACGACCCAGATAAACTCAGTTTCAGCAAAAGCCCTTAACTCATGAATAATTCATACTTTGTGTGTGACGTACTACCCATGAAAACGCATACATAATTATGGTGGCCCTGAAGGGACTCCGCAGATCGCGAATATTGACGTCAAATTTGACGTCAATATTCGCGACTTTTGGGGGAAAGTCGTGAATATCGACGTCAAATTTGACGTCGATATTCGCGATCTGCGGAGTCCCTTCAGGGCCACCATGTATGCGTTTTCATGGGTAGTACGTCATCACTTTTCGCTGGTTTACAAGTCCGCTGGTACTATATCGTGGATTTCATTGTGGTTTTCAGTGGCTCTTTGGCTCAAAATCGAAGAATCGAGGTCTAATTTTTCGGTCAAATTGCAACAAAATTATTTAGAGAAAAACATGACCGTAACAATAAAGTGTTACCTGAACACAACATAAGCAAGGTCCGATAATAAATTTAATGTGTGAGTTTTCGTTGTAGTCATCTTTAAATAAACATACGAGTCGGACATTTTGTTGTTAGCATATAGTGTACGTTGAAAGAAATACAAATCGGCGGAGAACTCGAACAGCAGAATAAAGGAAATTTTAGAGCCCATTGAAAATACCATTCCAGGCTTCTCAAACCATTGTGATAAGGAGTATAGGAGTGCATTGAAAAAACCAATGCCTCAAATTGAAAAGAATAAGTGACCCGAGTCGAAAAATACTCTCAATACTATACCACTAGCGCGTACGAGAGTTAGTCTGCGATATTGGGTGCTGAGCTTGGGGGAAAGTTGGGTCACTAGTAATTTCGTGACCGTGGAAAGTATTAGGTTCGTTTCTAAATGGATGTATCCTCTATGAAGATTAAATAAAAAAAACAATAGCTAGGGTGACCCTTCCAAAAGGGGTTAACTCCAGAAAAGGGTTCAGTTTATAGGGATCATAAATGAAAAATGCTTGCATTAGTGTAAAAAGCGAACCAAACTGTCGATCCCAGTAGGATTTTAAAACATGTATAGACCATAGACTGTATAGATATGAGTTAAAATGAATCAAGTGTCAAAGGTCAACAGAAAAAGTCAAAAGCTTTAAAATAGTTCGAATTCGTGGCGAATAGGCTCAAAGTGTTCTAGAGATGACCCAACTATAATGTGCAAAACAATTCGGCCCAACCTTTCTCACTCCTTATAGCAGATAAAATGTTCATGAAGCATAGATAACAATTATGTAGTTCCCCAGCCAAGTTTTTAAAGTCTCAATTAAGTTTTGAAAGGGAAAATTTCTCCAATATTTCGCACCCGAAAATGAAGCTATGAGTCTGAAGCCTAGACTTGTGCAGATCCAAACTTGGCCCAACTGTTTAAAAAGACATGTAATTCTTTGACTTAAGTAGTCTAGTACACACTATTCAAAAGTGACAATCATCCCTATAGAAGCAGGTTTGTACTAATCATGTTGATGTTAAATGATTAGCCAATAAGATAATCTCTTCGTATATCCGCCTTTTCCTTTGAATTTAAATTTAAATGTAAATGTAGAGATTATTTTATTGGCTGATCATTTAACATCAACATGATTAGTACAAACCTGCTTCTATATAGGGATGATTGTCACTTTTGAAACTGGATCTACGGCATTAAAATGACAATAACTCCGCTCCGCAACATCGTATCTCAACAATCGAGGTGTCAAAATACGCAGAACAAAATTATGCAATGGGTTATTTACTTCGATTAATCCATACACTTTCGGGCCGTTAATTATTTGCTCATTTTTATGTGTCTCGATACTTTTTGTGATGAGTTTATATAAACATATACACATGTACATGTATATTTTATGTTTTAGGTTTAGGCACGGGGGCCTATCACTTCTGTAAGTGCGCCGTGTTTATTAGATATTAATGGTGTATGTATGATTTTGCTGAACCACATGTACATGCAAGTCTACCGTGAGTCCAAGCGGTACACGTCACGATGGAGCCATGTATGATGAAATGTATAGATACTGTACTGAAACCCAATCACACCTAGCCTTTAAACAAGGCCACATGTCTGATAGAGGCCGAGCGACTAAAAAGAGACTAATCGCGAAAACCTGAGTGAACGCCAGTGCGAATTGCCCAGACAAGTGGCCTTTATCAATCTGGTTTGGATTTCTTATGTTAACCTTTGTTTCCAACTGGAATCGCTACCGAAATGGTAGCGTCCAATCAGCGAACGTATCTATGCGTGACGTCAGCTTATATTTGAGTTGGACTAGTTCATTTTATAAACAGGGAATGTCCAATCATGTCACTTACAATATTTAGCTCAAATCGTTAGTTGCTTCCTAATTTATTGCAATTTTGCATGTAAAATAGATTTGAATGTGATATCTTGTATTTATCATTCATATATTCAACTCAGAAGCAACATTTATTTACGTTTTTTTACCTTTTCTTACATGCTTTGATATTGAACGAATCACGAACGAAACCAACTGGGAGATCGCCGTTCTGATTGGGCGTATTGGCATGCTAATATGTATCTATGAATAATTCATGCCGAGCAGTGAAACCTACATTGCAAAAGGCCTCGTGACATTCGTCACTCGGTCGCGCGTTCACCCCAGGTATCTAGACTCATCTCAGCCGCTTAGCCAGAGTCACGAGGCCTTGTCAAAAGGCTAAATCACACCAGGCGCGGATCCAGTTGGGGGTCGAAACCCAACCTGGCTCTGACACCCAACCTGGCTCTGACAAAACAAAACAAAACAAAACAACAACAACAACATATTATTACAACATCATTACAAAGTTATACCCAGCACGATATGTGGCAGAGGGGTACCCCCCTCTTATCCCTATACCTTATATACACTCAACACTATTGTTACCTAACCCATCCCCCCTTGAAACCTAAAAAGAATTATAAGATTCCGGAAACACAATGGTCAACACAAAAGAGGGGGGGGGGGGGGGGGGGGGGGGTTCTCTGCCACATATCGTGCTTCATATGGACAAAGTTGACCGTTTATAATACCAAAAAATGGGGCCAAAATTGACTCGCAGCTCCTAAATGCATTCTGAAATTGTCTTATAGAGTGCTGTCCAAAGCATCGTATGTTTTAACTTGCCCCCGAATCATTTAGTAGGGCGTTTCGTCGTAACCCCTCTCCCTTCTGTTTTCGCCCAGCCCCCCTTATAGATCAGCGCCAGACTTAGCCTTGGTCAAGGCGAGTTTGTCGTAATCCGTCCGTCGTTATCCGTCCAGAAATACACTATGCGCGCGCCCCATATGCTGCTAGCTTGCGCCCCATGCAAAGATACAGCGCGAACAGCGACCTCATACGGCCACTATTTATGCAAATCTACTGAGGCTACTTTTTCGCCTTGGATCATTGGGTTTTTGAAATCTTATGTTTTTCCTATATTTTGCGCCACATTTGTGGCGCATGACCTCGTATGCGAATACGTAGATAAGTATAGGCGGGGCTAAGATGTGAAGTGTCCAATCACAACGCGGTTCAAACCCGACGTCATCAAATTTGATGCAGCATGACATTTAAGACAAAATGGCAGATATTCAGCGTCGTCTTTCGTCCGAAGATCTGTCGTGTTGTTTGAATTTTACAGCAAAAATATTATCCCTCGAAGATTTTAGACCCGAGCAGCGAAAGGCCATTAGAATCCTTTCTTCGTGGTCTTTGTGAATTGGTCGACAGGTTATGGGAAATCCGTCATTTTTCAGGCAGCCTGAGCCCCATTTTGCTCGGAGCTCGCACGTACGACCAGGTACTCGGAGTCAGTTTTCAGCGTGTTCGGTCAGTTTCTTATCGCCGCATAATCTGCATTAACCCAGGCATGCTGGTCTGTGCGGTATCGCCACATTGTGGTTCAAGCATGGTCCAACGCTGTGGGGAGGAGGCATGTTTACGGCTGCAGAACCAACCTTCAAAGTGATCGCAATATCGTAATTTAAACAGGGACAAGTGTCTTATATCCCCAATAACTCCTCAGATTATTTTCTTGGCAAAATTCAGCCGGCAAGGCTTTTAATTATCAGAGTTCCGCGTTTTACCGAGCCACGGTTTTCAGATCAGCTGGATTAGATGTGTGCGACATAATGTAGGGCCGAGTTCGACACGTTTCAATAGAGTCGCGGCCTGCTCCAGTCACCGCGGTTGAAAACTCAAAACTAAGCAGCTAAACAGAACTAGTTTTGACCATAACATTGTCAACATTCAAGAAAATACCCAGCAAAACGAGCGAAAATAACTGCGACCCTCACCAATCAATCAATCTTCATGTGTAATTCCTACAAGCCTTCGTAAAAATCACTCAACTTTCTCCGATAAAATGTCAACGATGGCGGTGTTCGTAAACACTTGCGAGCTAGCTATGAACTTTCACCGCTAGCTCAAATTATGCAGTTTCTACGCAACGATCGACCAATAAGAAAACGACTATAAAGGTCAGCTTAATCTATTAGCATAATGAGCACCGCCCCCAAAACCTAATGATCCAAGGCGTTCGAGTATCCTCAGTTAGTTTGCATATAATAGTGGCCGCGTGACGTCGTTGTTTGAGCTCTGATAACCGCTGCGCTGTACGTACGGACGGGTAACGATGAACGCCTTGACCAAGGCTACGCCAGACTTAACGTACTGCATTGTGTACGCCTGTCCGCCCTTGTCGAAAATAACAATTGTGGGAGTCTGACCCTTCCCAGCTGCCAACATTCCTGGATCCATTATCAATGATCACTTATCAATTTTGTGCAAGGAAGTTACACAAACAAGTCTGACCGTCTTAAATAAAGTACCATAGACCACAGTGATAAATGCCCCAAATTCCAAAACTCATAAAAAAAAAGACTTGCAACTCCCCGAGGTGTTTACACAACGAATTGAAGCTTATTTCATAAATCAGTTTCTGGGTTTGTTTGGGTGTTTTTTAGGGGGAGACATTTCAACCCAATTAAAGACGATCACCTATAGGCCTATTCCATTGCAAAATAGAGCACTTTTAATGCCCAAATTATATCTAGATTTCACAGTAGCATAAGCTTGCAGTCATGCCTCTCACCTCTTTTTACTAGAAATCCAGTTCATGGATCACAACAAAAATGCTTTAATATCAGATAATTTTAGGGGACGCATATTTTGATTTTGTGTAGTTTTAGTTATTTACTTGCAGAAAAAAATTATACTCCTTTATATAAGATTAAAACATTGTTTCTGTCTTTTTCTTTAAGAAGCTGCACACATTGTCCCCATGAAAGCGTCCCAGTTGGTCAGAAACGACATCACTTCTGTTCGAGAATGGAAGAGACTACCTAGCGACTTCACACAAGCCAAGCAGTTGATGTGGATGATCCACAATAAGATCCACACCAACCGAATACTCGGCAAGCAAGAGAGTCCCCTCCCTGCAGATCCGAAGATCAGTCTCCAGCTGGTTTCGAATGAGATCGGGCACGGTTTCCAGCAAACACCAGTTACTTTTGACCAGGGTCTGGCCCACCGTGCGGAGTTGGATTTCGGCATCGCACTGGACTCGAAGAAAAATCAAGTGGGCGTGTCGGAAACGGAGCCCAGTAACGAAGTGGCCACTCACGTTCGCCATGACAAACCTGGAACTGGCCCAAGTGATGCACTGTTTTCTGACCCCGGCCATCCACTGGTCTCTGACCACACTCGGGACGACGAATCTCGCCCTGGTAACGCACCACTCGTCAACGACCTGTACAAGGATGAGGTATCTGGGTCAGGACTGGGTGACACTCTGGGCTCTGGCGAGTCTGATCCTGGTCTAGGCAATGTACCGCTTGTCAACAGCCTCTACAAGGATGGATCCGGATCGGGACTTGGTGATACCCTAGTGTCTGACCCCTATGCAGATCCGGGATACGGGTCAGGCCTTGGTGATGCTTCTGTATCTGATCTACACAGCGATGATGTATCTGGGTCTGGTCTCGGTAATGCATTAGGGTCAGACCTTAAAGATCAGGGGTCCGGGTCTGGCCTGGGTATTGCATTAGAGTCTGGCCTCTATATTGATAATGGATCTGGGTCTGGCCTGGGTGATGCACTGGTGTCTGACATAAATAAAGATCAGAGATCCGGGTCGGACCTCTTTAAAGATCAGGGATCTGGGTCTGGCATGGGTGATGCTCTGGTCTCAGACATCTATAAAGATCAGAGATCAGGGTCTGGCCTATATAAAGATCAGGGATCTGGGTCTGGCCTATATAAAGATCAGGGATCTGGGTCTGGTCTGGGTGATGCACTGAAGTCTGACATCTATGAAGATCAGGAATCCGGGTCTGGCCAGGGTGATGCACTGGTGTATGACATCTATAACGATCAGGGATCAGGGTCTGGCCTCTATAAAGAGCAGGGATCTGGGTCTGGTCTGGGTGGTGCACTGGTGTCTGACATCTATAAAGATCAGGGATCAGGGTCTGGCCTCTATAAAGATGAGGGATCTGGGTCTGGCCAGGGTGGTGCACTGGTGTACGACATCTATAAAGATCAGGGATCTGGGTCTAGCCTGGGTAATGTACTGGTGTCTGACATCTATATAGATCAGGAATCAGGGTCTGGCCTGGGTGATGTACTGGTGTATGACCTCTATAAAGATCAGGGATTTGGGTCTGGCCTGGGTGATGCACCTGTGTACGACATCTATAAAGATCCGGGATCCGGATCTGGCCTTGATAAAGATCAGGGATCCGGGTCTGGCCTGGGTAATGTACTAGTGTCTGACATCTATAAAGATCAGGGATCTGGGTCTGGCCTGGGTGATGTACTAGTGTCTGACCACTTTAATAAGGAATCTAGGTCTGGCCTGGGTAACGCACTATAGTTTATGACCACTATAGTATAAGGATCAGGGATCTGGATCTGGCCTCGATGATTTACTAGTTTCTGACCTCTTTAATGATCGGGTCGGGCCTTAGCAATGTTATGGGTTCTAACCTCTTTAAATCCGACTGGTCTGGCCTAAGCGATGCTATGGTTTCCAATCTCTACCAAGTTCATGAATCAGGATTAGGACATGAAATACAAAATTGCAATTTTTGTTTCTACTCGGTGAAGTTTACCAATGTTAAATAAGATTTTGCTTTGTAATGTTTTTTTGAGATTCAAACACTTTATTTTTATAATTTTCCCACTGAAAGCATCCTGATAATTCAGGATCTGTAGCTGGGCTAACATATTAAAGTACTTCTAAATCGTGCATTTGTAATTTTAATAAATATCTATCAAAGTGAACAAAGAAATTGGCAAGGCCTGCGAACCTGCGACCTCCGGAATACAGGGATCACGCCCGATATTTCTGACCTGCTCCCAGGAAAACGGCGTAAAGTCGCGCTATGCTATATTGAGTTATGATTGAAAATAGCCGATTTGACAGTGGGGAATTGTTTTGGTGGTTTTGGCACGATACAATTCCCACATGTTTTCTGTCGAACTACTGTACCAAGTATTTTTTGCAAAAAATTAGCAGAAAAAAATCTAAATTAGATTTTACTGAGCGTAACCAAGAAGTAAAATGTAGCGAAATTAATTCTTAACTATTCTTAATTTGATGTGTGTAATGACCGCTGGTTTTGCTCAATATTAGATATTTTTTAAATACTGACCCAATAAATTATATATTTTAAAATTATCATTTTAAAGCTAAGAATTCAAAGAATCTGAAAATACCAATATCTCAAAATATCAAAATGTCAACCTTACTCTGATTTTGTGGGAGCAGGTCACATTTACGATACAGATGGGAAGCACCATTGCGGGGATCACTCAATGAGGATATCATCTGTTATCATATGGTACACAAATAAACCGGTCCAAGATACCGGAGGTCGCCGATTCAAGTCCCGCCTTGCCAATTTCTTTGTTCACTTTGAAATTTATGCAAATTTATCTGGTCAGTTTCCCTTGTGGTTTATTTGTGTATAATACAAACATAATTAGTTAATGTACTTTTTCGCCGTTCTTTTTCTCCCCGTTTTCACTGCAGTTGATTATGTTTATATCGAAAGAACGTGTTTCGAGTCGTGGTACATGTACTTCCAACTCATTTTGATAATAGTTTGTTGTTGTTTTTTCTATTTCTATACGAATTCATTTATCTAAATATATAAAGTAGAGTTTTGTGTACTAACTTTGCAAACGCTGTATGGATTTGCAAACAAAGATGTTTCCTTACAATTTGAACATTAAAAAACTCTCGTATCCAAAACAGATAAGCTCAATTGTTTCTTAGTTAGTTTGGAGCCAAATAGACAAGGTGTCTTTTTGTGATATACATAGTGTGTTCCAGTTTACCAACTTCTTATTAATTTTCATTTTCTAAACAACGGATACTTCAGCTATTTGAAAATTTTTACTCTTTGTTTAGATTTATCTTTAACGATATACAGTGTGGAAAAACGAACGGACAAGTACATGTATATCTCTACGGACAAGCACGCTTCGACTACCCGGAGGCCAAAACTTATACCAATGGATCGAGAATCGTTCTAGAAGATAAATTATACCAATATATCTCAATTTGAGCAAGTAGTTTAAGCTCCAGGCACATTTAGTGAAGTGAAGTCAGTGGTCACTTCACACTGAGAAATAACAAAACCGTGTCATGTTAAAATCGCAGGCGCGGTTATTTATTTTTTTTTGATGCAAAAAGACCTCCGACTATGCTTCACAAAAATCGACGATTATCCTGCCAAAGTTATTTTCGTTTAAATCGGTTTAAACTTCGAGATTCAATAGAGGGTTCGAATAACTTTCCTCGACCCTTGCCGCTTTACCATGGCGTGTTTACATTTCGCGTAATATGCGAGTACCGTTTTCAAGAAGAGGCAAAAGTTAGTTTGCCGGGGCAAATTATTCTGCCAAACAATTTTTTGCGTTTTCAGAAAGTGATAAAATGCTTCACTGCCAATTAAGCGGGTTTAGTTCATTCATGTAAATGCTTTTTTGTGAATTTTAATGGCATTTATTAATGTGTTCTTTCGTGTAGTTAAAGTTGGGTCAACAGTGTGCAAGATTACAGCGAAATGCACAATGCCAAAAAGACTATATTACGATGTTCTCGAAACATATTTTTTTCACTCCGCGAACAGATACAAAATTACTTTTCTCTCTTCAATAAAACGATGACGATTAATTTTAATCCAACAAACAATTATGTTCATAGGGAAAACATGGTTGTTGTTTTTTGTACAAGCTTGAAAGCTTTTCAAAAGTCTTATAAAACAGAAGTCTGTTTCCGTTACTTTTTTGTGAGCAGTTAGATTTTATTTTCTGTATAGCGTATCAAAGTTTGACGCCAGTTGTCATTGTAATGGCTCCACACCTTAGAGTTATATTATAATTATAATCAATAGAGGCACTTATCAAGTGACCCCATCCCGATAAGGATGCATGAACGCCATTTTCTAAGTGAACAAAAGGTTTGTATAGTTGACATAACCTACACATCTCTTTGGGTGAGATGTCTAAGACTTGGGTGTGCTTTGGCTGTACAAATCGGAGCAACGTCAAGACCAGAAACGTCTTATTTGACAAGTAAATACTTTCTGGGATGGGGATGCCGGCAGTTGAAGTTGCTAACCACCACAATAATGCCGATGCCGTTAATTTGATGACGGGGATTAACCAAGGTGTGATTGACACTAAGTCCACCAGAAATCTAGCGCAAAGTAAGAAAACGAACTTGGGATGTTATAGCTGGTCAAACAAGGCGTTCGGTCGTCTTCAGTTGATTTGCATAAATAGTGGCCGTGTGATGTCGCTGTTCGCGCTGTATTTTTGCACTTCTAACTGCAGCGCTTGTGCGTGGTTTTCGGATGGATAACGATGAACCCCTTGAACAAGGCTATAGGTAAATTTGGGTATTTTAATATCGTGTTGCCCACTTACGAAATGGCAGACGAGTTAAAGGGCGGCACGTCCGTGTAGAGCGCACAGTGAATTAAGTGACCTCTAGTTTCTGTAATATAACTCTATAGTGTAGGTGCCAAGTTCGAAAAGAAGTGGTATTTTTTTCTTCATTTCACCACTAGAGGGGAAAGGTTTGGCACTTGTACATGGAAGAGGGGTGTCTCGGGAGTATTGTAAGAACGGGTGTAAGCATCCAAGGTGGCAGCAAGGTACTGTAATTCACCAGTCCTTCAAGATACATCCACCTGCTACTCGCATCCCCCAAATGTATATTTTGTAAGAACAAAGTATGGGCCGAGTAAAACAAATAATGTATAAACCATTTATATTGTTATTGAAAAACAATGGTCCAATCCACACGTAGACTTTCTCTCGGCTATCGGAACGGGATTTGGAATGGTAAAGATTCAGGAAACAATAAACGCCGTGCTCACACAATCGCAATGATCTCTTCAGAATAGCCGGAAATTTTGGGCACACTTATTCTATTCCTAAGAAAATTGACTTTAATGTAAACATTTTTTTTGTACTCGGCCTATTTTTGTTATTACTACAAAATATAAATTTGGGGGATGTGGGTAGCATGGCGGGGCTACCTAGAGAGATTGGTGAATTAAGGTACCTTTCTTCCACCTCGGATGCTTATACACCCGGTATAATATACTTCAGAGACACCCCCGTCTATATACAAGTGCCAAAACGACAGGTTCGAAGCTTTAATCCCAGACTACTTACTATACTCCACACATTGACTATAGTCGACTGAAACGTCCATTGCAGAAGCACTGAGGGAAATGGTTGAGTACCGTGCTTTTGCCTAGGCAACAGACAAGATATGTCGTATTAACTTCGGTACTCTATAGACGGCTTTCTTTCTGTTTTGAAATATAGGGACTATATATGCGGAAACTTTAGTAGTCGACTTTTAGTTTAACTGTTTTTTGCTTGAAATATAATATACATAAAAAAGTTCAGTTGCAAAATGTGTATGTGTGTGTATGTTGGTTTTAATCAAACAGTGGATGTACATGTGTGTATTTCAGTCGCAGAAGTCCGCACACTTGTCTTTCAATCGAAAAGAAAACGTTGAAACCGCGTGTCACGGCTTTGGGTGATGCCCGCCAATTTCAAATTCACCGACACACGTACGTACGTTGGTACATTATTTGATGTCGACCTTTAATTAAAGATAGTACATGTATATACCATTTGCAAACTGTAAAAAAGGGCACTCAAAGTTTGATTTAGCCTTTGAGATCGGGCTGCGCACTGACTGTGGCCGGTTGGCACAAATATTTTTTACACGCGAGCCTGGCCATTTCTGTGATAAATACCATGAAGCGACTGATATTAAAGTCTAGCAGCCTTTGACTGGCGCTGTGGCGCGAGCTTCGATCAGCATAACACCAGTGCAGCCGGCCTTGGCCTAGCGAATCCTCACGCGATCCCCAGGGGCGTAAAATGCACGTAGTTATAGCTCGCTATTGAAGTTTGAGTTGTCTCTACGACTCCGCGTCTATGAGAGCTACTGAGGCGACCACGACCACGTATACCCAGCACGATATGTGGCAGAGGGGTACCCGCCTCTTATCCCTATACCTTATACACACTCAACACTATTGTAACCTAACCCATCCCCCCTTGAAACCTAAAAAGAATTCCTGAGATTCCGGGAACACAATGGTCAACACAAAAGAGGGGGGGGGGGGGGGGGGGGGGGTTCTCTGCCACATATCGTGCTTCATAAATGTGACCACGACCGGTGCAATTGAGTTGATGATCATAAACTGCAGTCGCCTTTGTCAGGACCATAATCACGCGCCTAGCCGCAAGGTGGCGCTCTTTACACTTAGCGGTGCCGCGTTTTTTTCAACACGGCCGTTGTGAAAGTTAATTCTTCCCCCCTTGTAAATGTACGTGTTCCCCTGGTACGGTACAGACTTACCGGTAAATTACCGGTATATCGTTCCGGGGGACACATTTACCTAGGTATTTCTGTCCCTTTTCAGGTAATTATGTCCCCCTGCCCAACGTTTTTAGAGGGCTCTTTTGGAAAGCAGTTTGTTAACTGAAACGGACTACCCTGCACTTTAAAGATTACAATAAATAAATAAATAAAATAAACGTGTCCCCCTAGTAATTTTGTCACAAGTCTAGCACCTACTCTAGACGCAACAACAGCCGTCCACTGTACTACAGGTTCACTCCCTCCCAAAATGAATGACTTGGCTTTTCTCCTTTTTGGTTTTTACCCAGGCCTGGAAGGTGTTGACCTTAAGACAGGAACCCCAGAAGTCGCTGCACCTCTTCCACAAAGTCGGTCATGACGACAACATGCGCTTTGCGTAATATACGTACCGTACGTACGTAAATAAGCACGTACATGGATTCACCCGTACATGTACACGCACATGTACGCGCATGTTCAACCAGGACAAAAACAGATTTCTCCATATGATGGTTCAACCATCTATGGAGGAATAAGATGGTTCAACCAGGTTGAAAATAGAATTTGTACGCATGCAAGAAGTCTGAGAATACTGATTACTGTCATTTTCCCTTTCTCGCAGAAACGTAGATCGGTTGATTTCATTAATAAATTAATTTTAATTTTTATAAATCGATGAAGGGAATAATAATTAAAAAATAATAAATACCATGTAGGCCTAATTCATTGAAGTAACATCAAAATAACCACAATCGGGGGGACAAAATTACCTAGAGAGGCGACAGAATAAACTGGAGGGAGACAGAATTAACGAATTTGTTTTCAAGAACCTTCGCATCAGAACCTGGCACTGCCTCAAGCGGCGACTAAGAACGGCGACTAAAAGCGTCTCTGTCGTGACTACACCAACTGAGGAGGAGGCGCATATCCAGCCACTTCATGAGCAATCGGCATTACTTGGACACACTCGATAAAATTGACATTTTGATTGATTGTACCGTACGAACCATTCATACTGATGGTTCGTGTACAAATGAGAGTGAGCCATACTGCTGATGCAATGCAGTGAACACACACATACCATCGCCATGACACTTCAACACTGAATTGTTGATTCTATAGGGGTATATTGGTATCGTTCCTAAGTCAGGTTACTATAGTGTTGGTTGAGAGCTAGAGCGGGGTCTGTATAACTAGACACAGAAGAACGAGTATACAGAAGAACATACGAATCTCACTGGAACAAGTACTGGGCCGCTATAGTTTATTTTTTAAATACAGACGAATACTGTTTTACAGGAGATGGTCTCAGGTGAGAGTGTGTACTCACTGAGATCATGGGCGTGTGGACGAGTGTGGGATGGAGTACTGGGGGGAAGGACGGAGGGCGATCTGTGAGAGGGGTAAGTCAGAGAACCAGAGAGTGCAGCTATTAGTCCAGGGGAGCTAGCAGACTTTTATCGGTATTGTTGAGTACGAAAGGTTTGACACCTGAAATAAGTAGGACTATGTGTGGGAACCCCAAAATGTGGATTCTTAAGTTTGGCACTCTTGCACTGCCCCCTGGGGGCACTCTCAAAATGACCCCCCTAATTTTTTTATCGGTATTGGTGGCGTACGAGGACCAATTTTTTTTCATATGTACTTCAAGGGAGTCTTATTTCAAAAAGCCAATTCTTAAGTTTTCAACTAATTTACTAAGCCACTTAAGAATGGCCCAATTAACGCTAATTAGCACTTTTATCGGTATTGTCACGTACGAAGACACATTTTGGCTCAAATATACTCCAAGATATCCTGATTACGAATATCTAATTCTTAAGTTTCAACTCCATGTACTAATCCACTTAAGAATGGGTCAAAGATCGATAATTGACCTAATTACGTTTTCGAGAACGATGGAATAATGTGACCCGCTCCATTGAAATCAGGAATAAGTCTCAAAAAAGTTAAGAACGAGTTTTTCGTATTCTGGGTTGCCAGATGAACATGTTGACATAAGTTTTGTGGACGTACTCGATCATACCGATACAATTATAAACACGTGGTGGGCAGTACAATTTTTAGGCTTAATTGCATGTTTAAGCCATGAAGACACCAACAAAATACTACTTTAACAACTGGTCCTTGTTCACAATGTTTAGACCTTCACATTAAACCTTATTTCAATCCTCTACCCCATGTGGTTCCGGAGAAATGGCATATGTGACCCGCTCCATCGTAATCAGGAATAAGTCGCTGAGGCCGTTTTACGCAATCGGCCGTTAAAGTGAATGCATGGGTGAAAATCGTGACCAAGTATTTGTGTGTGCTGTCCGTATGATTTTGGTCAATTTTGTTTATTTCAAAGCTGTTTTTCTCGGAATGTGGATTCGGCAAATAAATATACACCTGTCATCTTCATCAGACCATAACTTTTTTGAGACTTATTCCTGATTTCGACGGAGCGGGTCATATATTCCATCGTTCCCGAAAACGTAATTAGGTCAACTATCGATCTTTGACCCATTCTTAAGTGGATTAGTACATGGAGTTGAAACTTAAGAATTAGATATTCGTAATTAGGATATCTTAAAGTACATTTGAGCCAAAAGGTGTCCTCGTACGTGACAATACCGATAAAAGTGCTAATTAGCGTTAATTAGGTCATTCTTAAGTGGCTTAGTACATTTAGTTGAAAACTTAGGAATTGGCTTTTTGAAATAAGACTCCCTTGAAGTACATATGAAAAAAAATTGGTCCTCGTACGCCACCAATACCGATAAAAAAATTAGGGGGGTCATTTTTAGAGTGCCCCCAGGGGGCAGGGGCCGTATTCACAAAACTTAAACTTAGGAGAATACTTAAGTCATACCTAAATCTAAGCACCCTGCTAACTTAAGTGCCGCGCTTAATTTGGTATTCACAAAAGATCTAAGCAACCCACTTATCTTAGTGCTCCACTTAACTTAAGTGTTTAAAGCAGTCACTGTTGCTCATGCGCAAATCATTTTCGTCATAAACGTTCCTACGCAACGAAAATGTTATCTATCTGCGCGGTTTACCATGCGCGCGTGCACACGCACGCTGCTAGCGACGCAGTTTTCAAGCCCAAGTTAGTGCACCAAAATAGTCTGCGTCACGCGCGCGTTAAACGAGTTCGTCATGCACGTTTTAGATGTTTTAACACAGAATAGTAGTGAAATGTTCATTTTATTTACTCTCGAGTGTGAAACAAATTGTGATGGTGATTTATCCGCATTCTTTCAAACATGCTGGAAGGTAAAGCCGTGTTCGCACTGGACTTTTTTTGGGGAAGGTTTTACTGAGACGATGGTCAAATAAAAATGGTCAAATTTGACCACTGTTCGCACTTGGACTTTCGACACAGGAAAATTTTACCGAGACCGTGGGAAAAGTAGCCGAGCTGTCATTATAATGACTCGTGAGGGCGCTTTGCGTGACCTTTCTGCATTGACCCCGTGATCGCGCGCGCTTTTTTTTTTCCCGATCGCATCATTGACGCCATCGCTAGCCGTACGGTATTGCAACAACTACTTTCGTCGTAAGACGCGTTGACGTTATTTATTATCATTTGAAAATGATGCACTGGTAGCACCAATCAAACTTCCGACTGTATCAATAATAATATCTGCCATAATATTGACCAAAGGAACCCAAACTCTACGTAAACTTTTTGCAGAACCACATGCGAATTAGCCTTTAAACAAGGCCACATGTCTGATAGACGCCGAGCGACTAAAAAGAGACTAATCGCGAAAACCTGAGTGACGTCAGTGCGAATTGCCCAGACAAGTGGCCTTTATCAATCTGGTTTGGATTTCTTATGTTAACCTTTGTTTCCAACTTGAATCGCTACCTATATGGTAGCGTCCAATCAGCGAACGTATCTCTGCGTGACGTCAGCTTATATTTGAGTTGGATTAGTTCATTTTACAAACAGGGAATGTCCAATCATGTCACTTACAATATTTAGCTCAAATCATTAGTTGCTTCCTAATTTATTGAAATTTTGCATGTAAAATAGATTTAAATGTGATATCTTGTATTTATCATTCATATATTCAACTCAGAAGCAACATTTATTTACGTTTTTTTTACCTTTTCTTACATGCTTTGATATTGAACGAATCACGAACGAAGCCAACTGGGAGATCGCCGTTCTGATTGGGCGTATTGACATGCTAATATGTACTATGAATAATTCATGCCGAGCAGTGAAACCTACATTGCAAAAGGCCTCGTGACATTCGTCACTCGGTCGCGCGTTCACCCCGGGTATCTAGACTCATCTCAGCCGCTTAGCCAGAGTCACGAGGCCTTGTCAAAAGGCTACATGCGAATGTGATCACGATGCGATTTGCATGCAGCGTGCCCTCGCGTAAACAATGCAAAGAGCGCATGCGCAGTTGTCTTGTTTAGCGTGACCTTGCACTGGGGGGCCGGATTAACGTTTTCCTGGGACGCTTTTACCGAGTCGCGCTGTTCGCATTGGACTTATCGTCTAGGGAAAAGCGACCAGGGACGTTTTCCCGGGCAGCAGTTGGCCGGTAGAAGTACCCACTGGACTCGGGAGAAGTACCTGAGAGGAAAACGTCCTGGGCTGTCCGCACTGGACTTAAAATGGGTAAAGGACCCATCGTCTAGGGACGTTTTATCATTTTAAGTCCAGTGCGAACAGGGCTTAAGATAGTTCTTTTGCATTTTATAGTCGGTAGTCACGTGTATTGCATGTCATTGATTAACGTTAACGTAACATGTCACCAATCGCAATCATTCCGCCCGCCTAAAATTTAACAAATCGATCGAAAAAAATCGTTAGAATGTCAACGAATTACAATTCTAGAGCTGTCACACATTAACTTCAAATTGGCTTCCTTTTACAATAATTCGATACTGTCGAGATTTCCCATAGCCCCTAGAATACTTAAACGAGTTAAGACTAGTCAGACCACACTTAGATTTAAGACTCAAAAATAAGTGGGGTACTTAGCAAAAATGTTTTGTGAATACCGCTAAGTCATTCAGATTTGTCTAAGTCGGGTATTTAAGTGGGGTGCTTATTTCTTTGGGACTTAAGTCGTTTTGTGAATACGGCCCCAGTGCAAGAGTGCCAAACCGTCCACATTTTGGGGTTCCCACACATAGTCATACTCATTTCAGGTGTCAAACCTTTCGTACTCAACAATACCAATAAAAAAATGCTAGCTCCTGGACTATATAGTGAGGTGGGGACTCCGGGTCGCTGAGGGTTGTGGTGCAGGATGAACAGGTGGAATAGGGGAAACATATGATTTAAGTCGATTGTAGGCCTAATGTATGCGTTTGGGCTTGGCTGTGGGATTATACTGATCAATAATGGAGTAACGTAAGTGACTAGATGTTGGGTATCGGATGGGTGTAAGGAAAGAACTCTAATTAAAGGGGCCCATCCAGGGGCGAGTTTGAAGCAAGCATTCGCAAGATCATCGTGCCAAACTGAATCACCAGGTTGGCAACGATGGAATTTTACTGTCGCAGTGAGCTTTTTGTGATGCACTGGCCTGTTTCTGGGGAGATGCTGCTTGATCAAAATAATGCAGACTTGAGTCGGGTGTTAAGGGGTGTGGCATATAGGAGACAGGGGATGCAATTGGGACATGGAATTAGTGGGAGGTGGGGACATGGCGAAGTGACGTCAGGTGGGAATCGAGACAAAAATACAATGCGGGATAAATAAATTTGGCCGAAAACAAACAAAATATAGGCCTAAGTGTTTTAATGTATGTGAAATAAGGCAAAATTCAATAACCAAAAAGCAATGTAAATGAAACCAACAAAAATGCGGAATAAAAAAAAATTAAGGGAAATACACAGCCTTTGTCGGCACAGGATATAATAATCAATAAAAAAACGAAAATCAAAGTGACGATAATAAAGCAATAACACCGAGAAACAGCAAAGAATGTGCCAAAATAATTGTAAAAGACAAGTGTGTGGAAAATCAACAACAAAATCAAAACATTAATAGGGACGTATCATGAAGATGTGTAGTACACAAAAATAATAAATAACCTGCGAAAGACGTCAGCATGGCTTGGCCAGGATGCTTGGGTCCGATGGACGAACTGGCAGGGCAGGCAACAAGGAGATGACGGTACAGCTAAATAATACGGAGGGCTATGGAAGACTAGGGGAACAGGAGCAGGGACAGTTCAGGAACAGGGACAGTTCAGGAACAGCGCAGGAACAGGAACAGTTCAGAAACAGGCAGAAATGAGTCAGGAAAAGATGAAACTGAAGGCGAAGACACAGGAAGATGGCTGGAAGATAAAAGACAGGAACGCAGGAACAGCAGCGGGAACTGGGCAGTGACGCAGGAACAGGTTCGATCAGCCAGGGGACCGGTGGCGCCCCCAGAAGTGCGGAAAAGGGAACTTCCGTGGTAAGCCGTGGTAAGCCGGTAGAAACAAGCACAAACGGCAACAGCTAGGAACGGGCTGGATGACTTGTAAACAGGAACAGTTCGAAGAAGCAGGCTTGAAGAAGGGGCAGTGCAGAAACGTTGACAAAAGTTGGCCGATAAAGATGTGGAGAATAAGATCTTACTCGTTTTTGTTTTTCTCAGCAGTGCAGTCTGCACTGTAGAAACGTAACTCACACAGAGTTATAGAAGAGAGAGGCCAGAGCGTGAATAAGGAAATTTATTTCTCGATGCCTGATGAATACTTTTTTACAGGAGATCAGGTGAGAGTGTGTACTCACTGAGATCCAAAGAAGGTCTGAAGCTAAGGCATAGGGGGCTGACTTAAATATTGAGTGCTGCCAGGAGGTGCTGTGTGGGCATAAGGTAATAAAATAAGGGGGCTTTAATTAATGGTTATCACATCTGTGTATGTGGTCACAAGGACTGGTCCCTTACAAGGTTTCGGGGTAATAAAATGTAGACAGAGTGTCTAGGAAGATTCTGGGCTTGGGCCATTAACTAAATTAAGGGGATCATTAACTTGTCACCAGGGGAAGTTAGGTGCTGGGGCTTACTTATATTAGACCCTGTTCCCACTTGATCCGCCAATTGGGAGATCAGATCCGGCAATTGCCAAATTGCCGGATCAGATCCCCCAATTGGGGGATCCGATCCGGCAATTTGGTGAGTGGGAACGCTAACCGCAAAAAGGGCGATCAAGATCCAAAAGGGGGATCTTGATCCTACTTTCGAGCAGGATAGAGATCCCCCAATTGGGCGATCAGATCCGGCAATTGCAGGAATTGGTGGATCAAGATCAAGTACGAACCGAAAGGTGGATCATGATCCACCAATTTGACCTGGTAACTTCCGACCAGCTGGGCATTTAGCGCGAAAAAATATAAACCGCGCCAAATGTTGTTTATACCATGAACTCCATACAGCAAGGCCGAGTTCGGGCGGTCTATTCTTGACACGCGTAACTTGTTCTTGCAAAACCCTGGTGGATAGGTGGTGTGTGTTATTGTTCCAAGTGCAATGTTCACGGGTCGCGATCCCGCCGTTCGAGCGTAAGAACAGAGTTCGCGTGTCAAGAACAGACAGCCCGAACTCGGCTCATACGTACAGGGCGTGTACTTCGTGTTACAAAAGGAACAGTGTTGCGCCATGCATTGTGAGGGAACCTGAACTGTGTGTTCTATATGTATACGTTATAGCTTGCATTGCACATGCGCAGACATGGATTTCGATCGCGTCCTTTTTCAATGTTGTAGCTTCGGTTCCGTCCTCGTGTAGTTTCCTCTGCTGACAATTTCATTTAAATATCTGCGTTTTTCTTTCACTTAAGTTCAAAATATTTCTATTAGATTGCTCATTTTTACATCCTGTATCATATTGGCCCGGAGTTGTGTTAAAATTACGGTGCAAAAGAAACGAAATCGACTCCATGTTGCCTGTTGACGTGTTGGCCAATAACCACGTACGCGTATTCAGCGAGTAAAAACATGGCCGACAACGGGAACGGTAGTTATGGTAACTTGCGCACGCGCACTAGACTGGTAGGTGACCTCGAGGTTCTGCACAGAGTGCGTCATTACCGCCCAAAAAGGCGGATCAGGATCAAGTGGAAACGCGACTTGCGGTTTTGTTGCGGCTTGATCCACCTCACACCTTTTTGGTGGATCTTGATCCGGCAATTCCGAGATCAAGTGGGAACACGGTCTTAAAGAGATACATACAAATGCCAACAGGTTGGTTAAGATGTGGGCTTACAACAGCATAACATTGCGACATTTTTATTGGATAACTGGCTTCAAGGATATTGTAGTTGGGCATCATTTTATTATACGCATTTGGTGGTGTCTTCAGTCTACGCAGTTAGCTTCGGCCATATTTATTGATTATGGTCAGTAAAACAGATTTAAATATACAATTTAAATTGATATTAGTGACTAATACAAATAGATCAAAGAAATAACTGAATGGGATAGGGATAATTGCCTTCGAGTGGCAGAAATGTTTCATAGCAAAACTATTTTACAGTGCAGTGTACTTTAGTTTGATACGAGGAACTGAAAATATAAAAGACTAAAAGGAAAATTTGGGCCGCCGTGACGTCGGTGATAGTTTGTCGGTCTGCTGTTTTTTTAAGGAATATTCTTGCAGAGTACAACACCAGGAATTGGTGTAAAGCATGACTGGTATTACTGCCATATAGTCATGGCCAATGTTCATTGTTGTTAGTATTTTATTCACCTACTGTGATTATACAGGATGCTGTAGGCGTGTGTCCCTGGCAATACGGACACAACTTGAGTGTGATTCATTAGTTTCCCTACACATGTCTGCCTTTAACGGACATGGTCGGATACACCATGGAGGAATAAGAAGGAACACACACGACTTGTTGTTATCATAAATCTTTCATGATCAATCCGTAATAGAAATTCAAGGATAACCAGATAAAATACAGGTAAAAACTTGTTTACTTTGTACTGCCAGCAACAGTTCATTCACCATGTGTATTCTGTCCCTGAAAAGGCGAAAATAGCAGATTCTGATCCCTGAAACTCCAGGGTTAAGGTTGGCTACTTTGTAATAGTCTACTACAGTTAGTTGGCTAACAATTCAGAATTGATAAATGGAATTTTCACATGCGAAACCTTTCATTAAAAAAAAGATTGCAGTACACTGTAAAAACGGTGTTTTTGGCCCTTGTTAAATCCCTAACTTCGTCTGTGTCTTTGGCTTAATAAGACCATTTTAGATTCCCAACTGCGAGATCCCCTGCCACATTTTGATGCATGTTGTGATTCAGAAACATTCAATCCAATGATATGAACCCAAAAGTTAGACTATTTTTATTTGCTATAATTTCTATTTGCTTTTCAGTAATTCAGAATTCGAAGGCGAAGCCAAAGCCAAAACGAAGCTTAATTATTTCGAAAAGACCTAGCTATGTTTTAAACACATATAAAACATGTTGCAGTTAAAGGCGTTTACCACCCAAATTTACTTTTAATTAGAATGTCGCGCACACGCACCGTTTCGATGGGAAAACATAATTTTCGATTAATTATAATAAATAAATTACGGATGGGAAATCTCCTGCATTTCCATGCTTACGAATATGGCCCAATTATAGCAGAAATTTATGCTGTTATAATTAAAATGGTGAGCCCAAGATTCGAACCTTTAGCACTAGACGCAGGCTAATGCAAGATCCACAACTTAAAGGGACTGTACATCATTTGCTTTTGCTGTAATTTATAGATTTAGGTGGTTGGTATATAATAGAAAATAATGTAACACTGACTTATTTGACGTTCTGGGTTCGTAGATGCTGCAAAAATCAAGAAAACCAATCATGTTCTTGTAGTCAGGTATACCCGACACCACTTAAGATAAGACGGGGCAATCTGTAGACGTTGGGGAATTGTAAGGTCAGATAATAAGTTGTACCCCTTCCCAGGTGTGTAATCAATTGTACCAACAAATCGTGATAACTAAATATGAACAATTTAGAGCAGTACATTGTATTTGAAAAAGAAATCAGCTGACCAGCGTTTAAAATTGATACAAAAATACCACTTTACTTGAAAATGTCAGCAGAAGCCATTATTTTACAGGGTGCATCAGACTGCATGTATCTAACAGTCCAGTAAAGTAAATGTGATAATTTGGTTAGTTATTTTTGTTTATGTTTGCAATTGCTGTATATTGCCCTTTTCCTATGCATTGTGTGCTTAAGAACGAATTAAAGGTCAATAAATAGCGTCCTCAATTTAATAAAACATTGTATTTGTGTTTAATAAACAAACGTGATCGATCGAACAAGGAGACCTTGGAACAGATCCGAATGTGAAGGTCGTATAGTAAGTAACACTTAATTTGTATTTAAAACTTGTTTGGTTGCAAAGTTATGATAACAATTGGGAGCTGGCGGCCATTTTGGACGCCATCTTGAATTTTAGAAAGAGCATCCAGAACAAAAATTAGCTTGTGTATAAGCTATTTCCAGGTTAAAATCAAAACTTGACCTGTACACGGTATGCTGTTTGTGCTTACATGTACCGTACAATACTAGTACTAAGTGAAGCAAGTGTGACACATATAGCATTAAATTAATAACTATCAGGAACAATGAAGAATTATTTTTTAACAACATATCAATCAAAAACATTTTAAAGAAGGTTGCATTTGAGCAGCCTCTATCTATTTTAGAACCGTGCCTGCTCACAAATAAATGCTTTCTCACTTTAGTGTAAATCATCGTTATGGCGTATCAGTTGAGTTTGCCAAGTAAAAGCTTTACCGCAAGTTTTACAAACAAATGGTTTGTCACCAGTGTGAATCTTTTGATGTCCATTTAAATGAGTTTGCCGAGTAAAACCTTTATCGCAAGTCTCACAAACAAACGGTTTCTCACCAGTGTGAATCCTTTGATGTCCATTTAAATGAAATTGCCAAGTAAAAGCTTTATCGCATGTTTCACAAACAAATGGATTCTCACTACTGTGAATCATTTCATGGCTTTTTAGTTGAGTTTGCCAAGTAAAAGCTTTACCGCAAGTTTCACAAACAAAAGGTTTGTCACCAGTGTGAATCCTTTCATGTGAGTGTAGTCCAGTTTGCCAAAGAAAAGCTTTACCACAGGTCTCACAGACAAATGGTTTCTTTTCAGTGTGAACCTTGTGATGTCTCTTTAGATCACTTTTTTGAGTAAAAGCTTTACTACAGTACTCACAAACAAATGCTTTCTCACCAGTGTGAATCAATTTATGAGCATTTAAATGACTTTGCTGACTAAAAGCTTTACCGCAAGTCATACAAAGAAATGGTTTCTCACCAGTGTGAATCCTTTCATGGCTTTGTAGTTGAGTTTGACAAGTAAAAGCTTTACCACAGTACTCACAAACAAATGGTTTCTCACCAGTGTGAATCCTTTCATGGCTTTGTAGTTGAGTTTGACAAGTAAAAGCTTTACCACAGTACTTACAAACAAATGGTTTCTCACCAGTGTGAATAATTTTATGGCTTTTTAGTTGAGCTTGCAGAATAAAAGCTTTACCACAGGTCTCACAGAAAAATGGTTTCTCATCAGTGTGAACCTTGTGATGTTTCTTTAGATCATGTTGTCGACTAAAAGCTTTCTCACAGTACTCACAAACAAATGGTTTCTCACCAGCGTGAATCATTTTATGAGCATTCAAATGACCTTGCTGAGTAAAAGCTTTACCGCAAGTCACACAAAGAAATGGTTTCTCACCAGTGTGATTCCCTTCATAGATTTTTAGTAGAGTTTGACAAGTAAAAGCTTTACTACAGTACATGTACTTACAAACAATTGGTTTCTCACCAGTGTGAATCCTTTCATGGCTTTTTAGTTGAGTTTGATGAGTAAAAGCTTTACCACAGCATTCACACAAAATTGGTTTCTCATCCGCATTAATCCTTTCATGTGCATTTAGATAAGCTTGCAGAATAAAAGCTTTACCACTGGTCTCGCAGACAAATGGTTTCTCACCAGTGTGAACCCTGTGATGTCTCTTGAGATCCAGTTTTTGAGTAAAAGCTTTACCACAAGTTTCACAGAAAAAATGGTTTTTCACCAGTGTGAACCTTTTGATTTCTCTTTAGATCATTTTGTTGAGTAAAAGTCGAAAAAACAAATGATTTCTCATCAGCGTGAATCCTCTCATGTTCTTTAAGTTTACTTCTCCGAGTAAAAGCTTTCCCACAGGTCTCACAATAAAATGGTCGTTCTACCTTGTTGACCCTCTGGTGGCGTAGCAGGTAAGGTACTTTTGTGTCCATTTTGCTGAAGTGCTTATCTCAGTGGCCAACTCATTACTGCATCAGTCTGTACCATCCGTCTGTACATAATTCTTCAGACTTCAGTGTCATCACAGGTGCTAGATTCTAGTCCTCAAGTATCTCCTTGATTGACTCAAAATCTTCAGATTCCAGACAGGACTCTACTATCAGCATTATCAACGGGAGACTGCGTGGAAAACACAAACAAAATGAAATGCAGAGTTGGACCCTGATAACAATTGCACTGTTATTGTTATTACAACATTCTACTTATAAAAGGGAAAACATTTGGTCCCGAGTCTGTTTTTCTTTGTTTCCCATTCTCACGGTTTCCCATTCTCAATCATGTTTGGTGTTTATTGGGAAGGAGCGTAATCATACATTCAGCCTACGTTTTTTTATTATTAAAACGATTCTCGGTCACATGGGAAGGACATTAAATTGAAGGACGTCTAACGCTGGATTATGTAGAATTGTTTTCTTTTTCTGTGAGACTATTAGGTTTTTTAGTTAAAGATGAAGTGCTTTTGCAAGAAAATAGCAAAGGGAAACCGGTTTATGCAGGCATACTTCTAGGAATGATCAGTTTATTTGTTGTTGTTTGTTTGATCATCCCAGAGTTAGCTGCAGTGAATCAGAACTCATTCTACTATGGGAAGGGGGGTGTTTATGGAAGTTGTCACAAGTCAGAACTATTTCTCATCGTTTTCATTATTGTTTTAGAGATGCTGCAACAGTTCTGCTGCGTGAAGTATCATAGGATTGTACGTTTGTTGCTGGTCTGCAGAGATAAATCTGTTCGAGGAGAGCCCGTTTGAGAGCTGGTTGCGCGACTCGTGTGTAGTATGGTAGGACGAACACCAGTGGGGTATTGTGGTGTGTTTATTAATTAATTTTTTCACGATTAGAGTCCGCGGAAGGCTCGCCCCTTTGAGGAAGGGCTAGGTCTTCGTTTGTGTATCCGCGCTTTTTAAGTTGGTCCTTGAATAATTCAACCCTCTCCTCAAAGTCTTTTAAATGGGTACATATACGGTTGTTCCAGTCACTTCGCCCTTGATTAAGCCGCCAAATACTGACTTAGGGTGTGCGGAATCTCTCTGCTGTATACAAGACTCTCTGCAAGATGCATCAAACTCCTCTTCTTATTAATAGGAAACTTTTGGGACATCTCACTTCACTGGGGTAACTAGTCAGGGTACACGTACATGTAGGGTAACTACAAAAAGTAGGTGTTATGAGTAATCACTTCTTAAACAAAGACATAATTCATGTTGTTTTATATTATACGTATATCTCTAGGGTGGTGCTTTGTGGATTCAATATGGGGCTTCGAATAATGACCTTTGATCTTTAAGGTCATATGTGGCGGTCAATTTGTATCCTACATTTATATCACAAGAATTTACATTTTTCTACTTCCAGTGTAATTATGACCATTTTGACACCAAGATCATACAAGTACATATGTTGTTGCCGAGATACAATTTATAGTATTTTAGTCCAGGGTCAATGACCTTTGACCTCTGCTCCTAGAATAAATAATAACTCCCATACCCGCCACGTAAGTTAAAATTAGTCTCTTCGATTTGTTTGTGCTCATTTTTATTTAATGATAATTTTCCTGTTATAAATATGACATTTTAGTAATAAAATAGGTTTTTTGACCTTTGACCTCATTTTCGGAGGTCAGGATTTGGTCCCAAGGGTCAATAATTATTTGATGTCATCTTCTTTTGTAATTCTGTGCATTTTGACACCAAGATCATCTATATACCATATTTTGTTGCTGAAATAATTTTTTGGTGTGATTTAGGCAGGGGTCAATAACCTTTGACCTCTAATAAAAAAAGTTCCCCAACCCCTATCCCTCCTTTTTTTTTGGTAGTTGTCTATACCCTTCCCCACCAAAATCAGTTGAAATTAGCTTCTTTTAATTTTTTTTCACAGATTGGCTCAATATATGGCTAATTTAGGGTTACTAGGGGGTTGTTTCTTGTACAAGTTTCAAAAGAACCCATCTGTGCTTTTCGGGTTTTTTTTGAGACGCGGAAAAGGTTCTGCTGACAAGTATCATATGGATTGTATTTGTGACTGGTCTGTGGAGATAGATCTGTAATTGTACGTTAACTAGTGTGTATGCTAGAAAGTGGTTGTTTAACTGGTCTCTCCAGAGCGTAGTTCTTAACTTGCGTAAAACACGCATCTGGGGGTCAGTTCTAGCCACATTATCTCTGCTAGATGACAGTCCGTGTTTGGAGTTTGTGGACGGGCATATACATCAAACGTCTGCAGTCCAATTGGGTTAGACATTCCCTAAAAGCGGGAATTTCAAACCCCAGGCTGTCTCTGGTTTTGGCGACGCGATGACTGGTTTGTGTATTGCAACAGTGGTCCCTTTGTTTTTAGTTAACACAATGATTGATTATTATGGTAGTCGAGGAAGTTTCATTCTCCAAGTCCATCAGCCAAAAGAGGGAGAGGGGTATCTCAATTTATGTTTACCAGTCGTGTTGTTATTAAGGATCTTTGATAATATAGAGAATGCAATTAATTCAATTAACATTTATTCCCATAGTGCCAAAATAATATATGAAAAACACAATATGTAAAATGAGAAAAAAAAATTACAATACAATTAATATTACTGAGAAAGATTAAATAATACCATTAATGTTAAAAGGGAAAATAAGGTTCACAAATTTTATTTATAAAACATTGAGTGACATGGCAACTAACGAGGCATCTTCCGAAGCCATAGGGCTTTTGTGGAGATTCCTAGACTAACATATGATAAGAAAAACAATGAACACGGGGATGAAAAATAACATAGGATGAATATGAACATTAGGAAAACCTATAACAAATACATATTTATCAAACATTTATAAACAAACTAGATGACTGGCAACAAAAATAAAATAAATCATCACAAGCAACATACATGGAAAAAACAAATATGATTAAATAAATCTTTAAAGGAATAAACAAATAAACAAAGACAATAACCATATTCAAAACAACAGTATAAGAAAATAAGCAAATAGACAAATATTGAAATATAAGGAAAAAAGAATTGTGGAGGAGGCAAAACAACAAAATTAAGACTATGGCTAAGAATCTTCGGTACGCAACAGGAGATGAGATATAATTTTTTGTAAGCAGATTTAAAGCAGCTGACAAACGACTTTGTTCTCAGGCTGTGTCTAGGCTGTTCTAAAGACGAGGACCATGAAAACGAAGAGTGTGCATGGAAACGTTGTGCGAGTGTGAAGCTCTGTTCACACTGGACTTAATTTGGGCAAACTAACCGAGCCAATGGGTAATTTACCCATTTCAAGTCCAGTTGCGAACAGCCTGGGTAACTTTCCTCACAGGTAACTTGCCCACGCCGCGTGGGTAGTTTAACCGAGCCAAGGTGCCTAGGAAGATCGACCAGGTCAGTTGAACCAAGCCAGAAAATCAAGTGGTCGAATTGACTTGAACGAAGAAAATAATGTTGAAAGCTAGCGTCGGGAACAGCCGATCCGGTCCGGTCGTCAAGACGATCCGGTCCGGTCGTCAAGTCGCGGTCATAGGTCACGCAGGGCGCCCTCTTTATTGTTTTGGAGCCAGCTCGGTTAGTTTACCCATGGCCTCGGCAATTCTACCCGCATCAATTAAATCCAAGTGCGGACGGTCCGGCAAATAGAAAAAAAGGAGCCAAAGAAGAAGAATTGTTGAGATCATTGATGTAAAGTAAAACGAAGAGGGGACCAAGTATAGATCCTTGGGGTACTCCATGTGTTATGTCACTTCGGCTGGAAGGCGTAAACTGTTGCCTGTCTGTCAAATAAGGGCATGTCCTCTAATTCCATAGTAGTTAAAGTTTGGAAAAAAGTATCAAATGCCTTGGAAAGGTCGATGAAGAGGTGATGAAGATACCTGCAGTCGCAATTTTGTTGGATAAAGAAGTAGAAATGAGATCAGTAAGATGAATCAGAGCCATATCAGTAGAATGTTTTGGACGGAAGCCGAACTGCTGATCAAAAAGAATGTTAGAAGAGAACAGAAATTTGGACAAACGATTATACACAATTCGGTCAAGAGTTTTGAAAAAAGTTGGTAGAACAGAAATAGGACGGTAGTTATGAACGTCCTCCGATTTGCCAGTTTTGTAGACGGGTGTAACTTTGGCAACATTCAAGTTTAAAGGGACAGAGCTAGAGGAAAGAGCGGATTAAATATATGAGCGAGAGGTTCAGCAATAAAAGTAATGACCGATTTAACTACAGAAGAAAGAATGTCATCAAAACCGCAACTGCTGTCACTCCTTAAGTGATTTGCAGATATGATGTCGATGCTTTCGGTGAAAGTGGTCGGAATGAAAACAATTGAGGAAGGATTATTTTATAGGTTTGTTAAGGTAATGACTGAAGTGCGAGTTAGTGGGTGGAATTTTATTAGCAAGTGTGGTACCGATATGAGTAAAATAAGAATGAAAGGAGTTGGATACATCAGCAGGATTGGAGTAGCTGTGTTGTCCATACAAGCATTTTTCCGGGATATCTGCATTTTTGCCTTTGCTAAGAATTGTATTTATTTCTCGCCAGGTGTGTTGATGTTTGATTTGCATTGATCGAACTGGTTGGCATAAAATCTTGATTTGGCGAGACGAATAATGGCTGTAAGGCGATACCGGTAAGTCCGGTAAGAAGAATTGCACAGGTATGTTGTTTGTATTCTGAACAATCAAAGCTAAAAATCTAGGCTCACAAATTTGCTCACCTGAATTCTCCAATTTCAATACTATAAACTCCCCTATTACCGTATTATGTTGTTTACACTGGAATAACATGATATTATCGAAACAGGTCCTGGTCAACTTAACTCTTATTTATGATGCCTACAATTATATGCCTGCATTACAAATTGTTTGACAGTGTATATTGTATACTAGGGGAAATTCTATTTTAAATAAAATTAATATTCAATTGTCAGCACTGCGTAGAAAGTCTGGAAGTATAAAATGTAGGCCTATTGACAAAACAAAAATAATGTACTAATAATTGATTTATTAAGTGGATATGATGTACATAGGTTTCAAATGCACTGTAAAATGATAAAACCGGATTCATTAAAAAAAAATGACAAAAATATGTACATCACAAATTACTTTTACATCAAGGAAAACATCGTTATTTAGGAAATGATTATAAAGGTATAACAACCTATCAATCGAAAGCAATTTTAAAAAAGTTGGATTTGAGCAGCCTCTATCTATTTTTAAAACAAACCTTCCCGGCATGTCTTTACAATATGTGAAAACGAAATTTCAAAGAGCTAATATTGTTTTAGAATGGTACTGGTGGTAGGGTTTCAATGTATATTCCCAAAGGTAACAGCAAAGAACACATACAATTTTGAAATCAAAATATGTTGTAAAGTTTCATTTTATGTGCATTTGGAACAGCAGAGTTGTAATGACTCGACTCGGGTCACAATATTTGGCGACACGACTTCCGACGGCTAAATAACTCGGCTCAACTTGACTTTACTGCGAACAAATGACTCGACTCCACTCCCACATCAGAATGACTCCACGCGAATACAGTATACAAATGTACATTCTTGTACATGCTTCGTACAGTTTATACATACAGCGCCTTTCTTCATGATACAACAATGATACAACAAACATACACCGAGTGTCGCCGAGTCCCACCTTGTGGCTCTGTAGCATGTAATGCTGAATGCTATTAACTCGGAATCAACTAAAGCCCTGTTTGCACTGGACTTAATTTGGGAAAACTAACCGAGCCAATGGGTAACTTACCCATTTCAAGTCCAGTGCGAACAGCCTGGGTAACTTTCCTCACAGGTAACTTACCCACGCTGCGTGGGTAGTTTAACCAAGCCAAAGGTGCCCAGGAAGAATGGCCAGGTCAGTTTAACCGAGCCAGAAAATCCAGTGCGGACGCGACGTCTTGGTTAAATCTTCCATCACCCGGTGATGGAAGATTTAACGTCGAGAGCTAGCGTCGGGAACAGACGATCTGGTCGTCAAGTTGCGGTCATAGGTCACGCAGGGCGCCCTCTTTATTGTTTTGGAGCCAGCTTGGTTAGTTTACCCATGGTCTCGGCAATTCTACCCGCGTCAATTAAATCCAAGTGCGGACGGTGGGAAGATTAACCCATCGGAATGTTACCCGGCGTCATGGTAAAGTTACCCAAAACGTTTATCCAGTGCGAACACGGCTTTAGTGACAAGTTTCTCTCGGACTTGGTTTTAGGTTACATGCACCCGTGGTTTGAACAGTGCCCCCATTAGTTGGATGGCAATCAGCTGTCACCTCCTTTTTAAATTTCTATTACGAGTAAAACGTGCATGGTGTCGAATCTAGAAGCTCTGATGTACAAAATGAATGACTTTTTCTCTTGTGCCTATTTATTGTATTGTCTTTTACTATATTTGACTCGAATATTTGACTCGAATACTTGACTCGACTACTTGACTCAACTACAGTGCGACTCCGTTCGACCTAATAAGTCAACTTGACTCAAGTCGCCTCAAAATTACTCGACTCGAGTCACATTACTCATTACAACTCTGAATTAGTTTCCAGAGTAAAAGCATGGCAACCAGTATCACAAACAAAAAGGTTTCTCATCGGACCAGTTTGAATCCCTTAACCCTAACTCCCTACACAACAAAGGAAGTTGGAGGATTTTGAAGGAATTGTATTGTTCAATAACAATGGTGCAAAAAATGGTTAATGTGCATTTAGTTTAGACCAGTTTGCCAATTGAAAGCTTTACCACAGTACTCACAAACAAATGGATTCTCAGCAGTGTGAACCTTATGTCTCTTTAGATCATTTTTCGGGAATGTCAAGTAAAAGCTTTACTAAAGTAGTCACAAACAAATGCTTTCTCATCAGTGTGAATCATTTCATTTCCGCAAGTCACACAAACAAATGTGTTTTCACCAGTGTGAATCATTTCATGTGCATTTAAATGACTTTGCCGAGTAAAAGCTTTACCACAGGTTCCACAAACAAATTGGTTCTCCCCAGTGTGAACACCTTGTTATGTATCTTTAGATCATTTTGGCGACTACAATGTAATAGCTTTAGCGAAGAACTCATAAACAGGCGCGGTTCTATGGGGGCTTTTGCCCCCAAACCTTTGTCTAGTAACCACCCCCCCCCCCCCCCCCGCAATAAAATGCAATAAAATGTACATTCTGAAAAATACGTATAATGCATCTGCGAAAGTTAGAAGTTCACGTCATGTGCATGTGCAGAGGGTTTAGCCGCCTAAAATATTGGCTCTAGAACCATGCCTGCTCACAAACAAATGTATTCTCACTAGTGTAAATCATTGTTATGGTGTCTTAGTTGAGTTTGCCAAGTAAAAGCTTTACCGCAAGTTTCACAAACAAATCGTTTGTCACCGGTGTGAACCCTTACATGTGCATTAAGATAAGTTTGCCGATTAAAAGCTTTACCACAGGTCTCGCAAACAAATGGTTTCTCACCAGTGTGGACCTTGTCATGTCTCTTTAGATCACTTTGTCGAGTAAAAGCTTTACTACAGTACTCACAAACAAATAGTTTCTCACCAGTATGAATCGTTTCATGATAATTTAAATGACTTTGCTGAGTAAAAGCTTTACCGCAAGTCACACAAACAAATGGTTTCTCACCAGTGTGAATCCTTTCATGGCTTTGTAGTTGAGTTTGACAAGTAAAAGCTTTACTACAGTACTCACAAACAAATGGTTTCTCACCAGTGTGAATCCTTTCATGGCTTTGTAGTTGAGTTTGACAAGTAAAAGCTTTACTACAGTACTCACAAACAAATGGTTTCTCACCAGTGTGAATCCTTTCATGATCATTTAAATGACTTTGCTGAGTAAAAGCTTTACCGCAATTCACACAAACAAATGCTTTCTTACTAGTGTGAGTTCTTTCATGGCTTTTCAGTTGAGTTTTACGAGTAAAAGCTTTACTACAGTACTCACAAACAAATGGTTTCTCACCAGTGTGAATCATTTCATGATTATTTAAATGACTTTGCTGAGTAAAATCTTTACCGCAAGTCACACAAACAAATGGTTTCTCACCAGTGTGAATCCTTTTATGGCCTTTTAGTTGAGTTTGACGAGTAAAAGCTTTACTACAGTACTCACAAACAAATGGTTTCTCACCAGTGTGAACCATGTCATGTCTCTTTAGATCAGTTTGTCGAGTAAAAGCTTTACTACAGTACATGTACTCACAAACGAATGGTTTCTCACCAGTGTGAATCATTTTATGAGCATTTAATTGACTTTGCCGAGTAAAAGCTTTACCGCAATTTACACAAACAAATGCTTTCTCACCAGTGTGAATCCTTTCATGACCATTTAAATGAGTTTGCCAATAAAAAGCTTTACCACAGGTCTCACATACAAATGGTTTCTCACCAGTGTGAATCTTGTCATGTCTTTTTAGATCTTGTTGTCGAGTAAAAGCTTTACTACAGTACTCACAAATAAATGGTTTCTCACTAGTGTGAATCTTTTCATGTCTATTTAAATTACTTTGCATGCTGAGTAAAAGCTAGTGTGAATTCTGTCTCGGCTTTTCAGTTGAGTTTGATGAGTAAAAGCTTTACCACAGCATTTACGAACAAATGGTTTCTCAGCATTAAATTTCTTTCATGTGCATTTAGATATAGCTTGATGAATGAAAGCTGTACCACAAATTTCACAGACAAATGTTTTTTCACCAGTTTGAACCTTGAGATGTCTCTTCAGATCATTTTGTTGAGTACAAGCTTTCCCACAGGTCTCACAATAAAATGGTCTTTCTCCCTTGTTGAACCTCTGGTGGCGTAGCAGGTACTATAAGGTCACTTTCTGTCCATTTTGCTGAAGAGCTCATCTCGATGGCAAACTAATTACTGCATCAGTGTTTACTGTCCACCTGTACATAATTCTTCAGACTATGAAAGTGTCATCACAGGTGCTGGATGCTATACCCTCATCAAGTATCTCCTTGATCGACTCAAAATCTTCAGATTCCAGACAGGACTCTACTATCAGTGTTATCAGCGGAAGACTGCGTGGAAAACACAAACAAAATCAAATGTAGAGTCGGACCCTGAACAAGTGCACTGTTAATACAACATTCTGCTTATATATAGGAAAACATTTGGTAAAATAAGGTAATTTGTAAAGTCCTTAAAATGGAGTTTTACGGCTTCAGTTACTATCTCCACGAATCGGGACCAAGTGAATAGATTTTGGCAAAAGAAAGTTTATTTCTGAAGGTAATAAGTAATTCGTCTATCAAAGCTAGTTTTCTATTATTATTATTATTAAACAAGACAAATCAGGTAGAGTGGGAAGAGTGCAAGCACTATAAGTTGCTTCTCGGCAATCCCCACACACCTGAAACGTCGAAGACAAAACATGAAACGGACTGAAGACAACATACAAGCAAACACACACACACACAAAAGAAAACAAACTGGACAATAAAGAATAAGAGCAACCTCTTGTTTCCCCAGGGTAAGCGAACCCGGGGATGAGTCTCAAACCATACAAAGACAACTTTGTAATTTGGGAAATTCATCCTAAGGGGAAGATATTAGCAATCTCCAAGACACAGTGTCACGAGGAACAGGACCTCAAGGAAGGCCGGACCATGTCCCCGGTAGATTTTCAGGTCCACCACACCCCACAGGTGACCATTCCACTGAGACACCATGCCCAGTCAATCACTTACATTCCCTGAATAGAAAAAATTAAATACTACTAAAAATCTTGTTGGCCATTGATTTGACGTATGCACATTGTCTGCTACACATACATCACCATTTAAAGAATTCCATAGATGAACAGCACTAGGCAAGAAACAGCGGTGAAACTGACTCGTGCGGCATCTCATCGAGTGCAGACTAAGCGAATGCAAAGACGATGTAAACCGAGTACTTCTCATGGGCACAAACAGCTCAGGTCTTGGGTCAAGATTGAGAACACTGATCCGGCAACCCCAACACTCTGTAACTTCCACAGTAAGCCGTCATGGTTAACCCGATCAAATGCAGCTGACAGGTCTAGTTGGACAAGCCTCGCCTCGTGACCACGATCAAGAGCCAACTTAATTTTGAGAGAGATCGTGTATCAAGATTTTTGCGATAAGCGAACTGATTGGGTGACAACAAACTAGATCGTTTAAAAAAACCAGGAGAGACGAGTAGATACCAGTTGCTCAAAAACTTTAGAAAGTATTGGTGTGATGAAAATTGGAGAAGGAGACCCTTTTGGAATTGGAGTGATGTTAGCGACCCTCCAACCCACAGGAAAAGATGCAGATCGCGTGAGGCATCTAAACACAGCACTTAGCTTGGGTACAAGCACTCTGGAAAAAACAACGGAAAATCCCAATAGGGTCATGTCCCATCATGTGGATCAAGTGCATTTTCCACTTCTCTAGACCTGAAGGCAATGTTAGTCAACATTGGCTCCACACTGACGTCCTCATCAAGCTGTAGTTGTTTTCGGCTGAGCTTAGACTTAGAGTCAAAGTGTGTCATCAAAAGATCAGCCTTGCCCTTTGGGTTTGTTACAAGCTCCCCCCCCCCCCCCCCCCCCCCCATCAGTAAGCAAGGGAGGAAGAGATGAACATGAACCAAACAAGGCCGACAATCCGACATCAATGTGGACCACCACTTGTGTGGATCAGAAGAGTTTGAAAGTTGTTTGCGAACGGAGCTAACATACATGTATTCTTTCTCAGCTTCGCAGTACGTTTTCTTAGCAAAAGACCTTGCGAGAACGTATTCATCCCAATATTCTCTAGAACGTTGACGTAATTACCAGCGATGATACGCCGCTTGTTTGGCTTCTCTGGCAGTTCTACATTTAGTCGAAAACCAGGCTTTGTCATTGAAGTGGAAGGAAACTTTTTCACAGGAACTTTCCAAAAGATAATGGTCCCATTGAGATGATAGTGAAATTACGGGTGCCTTGGGCCCTACATGATAATTGCAAATAAAATCAATACGAAATTTATTTTCACAATGATACACTGTATTATGCATCTAAACCCGGGCAAAGTTAAATATGTTAGTTTTTTAGATTTTGCTTTTTTCAAATTCTTGAGGTTCTCGGCTTAAAAAGGATGTATCATTTACATATGTACCTCCGCCCTATCTCCACTAGGGGATGAATTTAGTGATAAAACAGCAGTTCAGAAAAGCATTTTATTTGTATACACAATAATTTGTTTCCCAAAATTGACCAAAGAAAAGTAGATTATTAGTTTGTGATTCAGAAAAACCCAAAACCTAAAAATGAAAATCCACTCGAAATGATTTCACATTTTAATAAAAAACAATGTGCGACGCGCTACCAACACGCTTTGCATTTCTTGTCAACTCGCTAGCTTCTCCCGAATCCTGACAAAAGTTGGGCGCACAACGACGCACAGCAAATGACAACGAATGCATAGTGTTGGTCCGGCGCGCTCGACGAACGAGTAACGAATGCTGACGCTAAGCTTGGGCGATACCGCTTTTTTTCATCCACGATATATCGTCAAAAATATATCGCGATATTCGATGATATCGCGATTAATTTGTGACGTCAACAAAAATCAACACTTCAGCGCCAACAACCACAGAAATAGTCTCACAAAGTGCGTCGCATTTTTTTTACAAGAAACATAACGGCTAACAACCGTGGGATCGGGAGCTGTGGAGAGAACCTGCTGCTTTGGCCTACTATTAACCACATCACAAAGGATTATGCCGACTGAAGTGAAACTGCAGAATTGTTTTTTGATTGGTCTATGAACAGCAGTTTGTTCAACCATAGGAACAACCCGAGCCCCAACCACCAATAAGATTCGTTGTCCCCTTCAGGAAGGCTACATTAATAAAGACATGGATGACAAAGTCGGCGAACTTCCAAGAGCTCCCCGCTGTCTATTCTTCACTGAGTTCATCCACCGCCCGGCCATCACTGTTATTGTTAACAGGGTTTCTCTTTCTTCTTTCCACTAGCTGGCCAGACCAGTAATGTTGACTTTTGACTAATAAACCATCCCATAAAAAAGAAATGTCCAATCATGTCCTTCTTTCTAACAATATCTCTTTTTCATTGGTTGTAATTGTATGCCACGAATAGAAGAGACATTCCCATCCCCAGCCTATTGAAATTCCAAAGTAATGGCAGGCCACATGTTGGCCCGCTAAGTTGATACAATGTGTAGGTCAGCTGTCAATCATTGTCTAGATTTCTTGCCCCTACTAGGAATATAATCGTATTATTATTTACCCCTGAAAACTGTTGGGAATTTTTTTGGGAGTTTATTCAAACACGTCTTTAAGTCCCCTTTCTCTTGTTTTCTATAAAAAACAAGGCAAATTACTATTAGCCTTAGGAATTATTTTGTTGTAGGACTAGGTTATCGTAAATAAACAGGCTCAGGGTTTTTTAACATCTTTTTATTTGTACATCTTAATACATTTTGTAAATCAGTACGGCAAACTTTTGTAAAAGTACTTATGTTACCCAATTTAATGACCATCGGTTGGTCTAAGTCAAAAGACTGATAAATATAAATTCGGTCGAGGAATATACCGACCAACGCCTTTTAAATAAATTCTGTATCTGTCAGGCAAGGGTTAGTGTAAGTACAATTACAACACCAACCACTTTGAATGTTTGTTTACTTTATTCCGCCATCTGCGGCGCATCAAAGAAGATCATTTTTCGGCTACGAGAAACTTTATAAAAACACACAATGGGCTTGCTTCTGGAGACGCATCAAAGATAGTAAAAACAAAACTAAATTCGAACTGAAAAAAACCAAATGGAGTTTTGGAATGGTCGGTAATTCACTTTGAACTGATGTATCGGACGTTGCGTCAAAATTTATAAATTCGGTTACGGGTACCCGACCCGATACAATGAAACCGGTTCTTGGCCTTCGTGGGCGCCTAAATGTAACGCTATTGTAGTTTTCTGTAATGTCTGTGTGAGACCGCCTGAACGCTAAAGCTTTGATGTGGGTCTTTTCGGGTCATCAGTCACTTGGGGAATCTTGCCGTTACAGTCTGTGACGCTCTATGTTTTGAAACAGCTCTTTGTTGTTGCAAGATCGTCTCGATTAGGAAATATACATCGCGATACTTCCTCGATATCGCGATACTTCCTCGATATCGCGATTTACCGATATCGCGATTAAAAAAAAATCGACACGATATCGTAATCGTTTAAGAACTGGTATCGCGATTTTCGATAATATCGCGGTATCGCCCAAGCTTAGCTGACGCACACCTAGCGAATCAACGCGCTGGCCAAAATTGCAAACTTTCAATGCGCAGGCCATGCGTCGCTTATGTGTGACCGAGCCCTAAGGAGTTGTTATTCAAATTTAATAAATACTCTGCTGGGTTTTATTTAATAAAACAATAATATTTAATTTGTCCCTAAAATAGATGTGGAAATTGTAAGAGCTCGTTAGATTTTTCAATTTATAAGTGGTTCCGTGGTGTAATTTTACATAATAAACGCATTATAGTGCAAACAAAATACAGGAGAAGTAGGGGCAAGCAATCCAGACAATGATTGACAGCTGACCTACAAAATGTATTACATTGTATAAGCAAGCAGGCCAACATGTGGCCGACCATTGTGGGACATGTGGGAAATGTCTCTTTGTGGCATACAATTACAACCAATGAACAAGAGAAATTGTTAGAATAATAATAATAATAATAATAATATCAGTATTTATAAAGCGCCAAATTGCCAAAGGATACAAGGCGCTGAGAAAACAAAGGGGGAAGAAAAAGACAAAAGAAAAAGACGACCAGCTAGGAAGAGGCAAAAAGGTGGGTTTTAAGAGCACGTTTGAAGGCTGGGACACTGTTAGAGGTTCTAATTAGGGTAGGTAAGGAATTCCATAGACGGGGAGCAGCAATTGAAAAAGCCCTGTCACCAGCAGGTTTATGGGTTCTGTGAACGGAGAGGGCTTTTACCAGTAGAAGAGCGAAGAGAGTAAGAAGAAGTCTGGAGTGAAAGAAGAGAGGAGAGATAATCCGGGGCACAGTGATTGAGGGATTTATACGTGTGGACCATTGTGCGGAATTGAATGCGTTGGGCGACTGGAAGCCAGTGTAATTGCTTGAGAAGTGGAGATGTGTGAGTGTATTTGGGCAGCTTAAAGATAAGTCTGGCACATCGGTTTTGGAGCCGTTGAAGGCGAGCAACATCTTTCTGGGAAACACCGTTCAGGAGGCAGCAGCCGTAGTCCATTTTGGACAGAATTAAGGCTAGGACAGCATTATGGCAAGCGCTGAAATCGAGGAACCTTCTGATCCTGCTTAGGTTGCGTATATGCCAGTGGAGTGCCGTGGCCTCATGGTCTAGAGCATTTGAATTTGTAATCTGTAGGTAAAGCTACAGGTTGTGGGTTCGAGTCCGGCCTGGGACTACGGTTCGTGTGCCCTTGGGCAAGGCACTTTGTCACTCATTGCTTCTCTCCACCCAGGAGTAAATGGGTACCTGTGAGGGCAGAGATGGTTATATTGTGGTTGGTTTAGCTGGTTTGCGCTGAAATGGCAGCATCGAGCTGTATACTCCCCAGGGAGCTGAGATAGTATTTGGAATGTTTCATGAGCCCAATGACCGGGGAAATCTTAGCGCTTAGAAACACTTGTATTAAGCGCTATATATAAATGTTGTATATTAACCCTAACGCTCCTCAATCCTCAAAAATCCTCATTGCAGTTTTGGAGGATTTTTGAGGATTGAGGCACAATGGGGTTTTAAAAAAATGAGGATTTTGGAGGATTGAGGATGGTTTCTAGCAAAAAGGCCTAGGGTGTTAGGGTTAAGAGAACGACAGAGTTGAGTAATGTGAGCAGACATGGACATGTTGCGAACGAAGACTACACCCAAGTTTCGGACAGATGGAGAGGGATGAATTTGAGTGCCATTGAGATTAAAGGCGAGGTGGTCCAGGTTTTTGAGGTGAGTGGGAGAGGCTGCAAGGAAGAATTCTGTCTTATCCGAATTCATCTTTAACTTATTGATGACCAACCAGGATTGAAGCTCGTTGACACACCGAGACAAACGAAACAAAGCACAGGCCGCATCACCAGGACGGGAGGGGTTGAATGGTAAGAACAACTGTACATCGTCAGCATACATGTGATACTGGATAGAGTGACGTCGAATAAGTTGACCAATGGTGTGGGAGTAGTAAGTGAACATCTGAGGGCCGATGACTGAGCCCTGAGGAACGCCATATTTGAGCTTTGCTTCAGTAGAGAGGGCATCCTTAACACAAACCTGGCTAGATCTATCACTCAAGTATGTGTGGAACCACTGATGAACAACTCCATCTAGACCAAAATCACCTGTGAGCCGCTGAAGGAGGATATTGTGGTCAACTGTATCGAAAGCGGCCGACAAGTCAACCATGATGAGAAAAACGGCCTGGTGTGAATCAATAGCTCTGAGAAAAGCATCTTGAACTGTAAGAAGAGCTGTTTCAGTGCTATGGCAAAGCCGGTAGGCAGACTGCAAAGGCTCGGACAAGTCATTGGATTTGACAAAAGAGTCAACCTGTGAGGAGACCACCTTTTCAATGAGTTTACCAAGGAAGGGTAAATTAGAAACAGGTCGGTAACTCATGAGTTGCTGAGTGTCAAGGGATGGCTTCTTAAGGACAGGAGTGATCCTAGCTTTGCGGAGCTCAGCCGGAAACACACCCGAAGACAGTGAGCAATTCACGATGCGACACAAAATCTGAATAAGAACAGGTAAATGTTGTTTCACTAACCATGTGGGCATAGGATCTAAGTCACACGATTTAGAGGAACATTGACTTATAATACGAGTTAGTTCTTCCACAGATACCAGATCAAAACAACACATTTTACAATTCAAAGGTTTGTAAACAGTTGGGAGACAATTACCAGAGTTAATATTGTCAACTTCAGAACGAATATTATCAACTTTGTTTACAAAGAAATCCTGAAATTCATTGGCAAGGTTAACAGAGGAAGTAGAATCAGGTAAATGACATTTGCTATTGTTAAGTAATGTGTTAACAACTTTAAACATGTCTTTATGATTACAGTCAGATAATTGTTCATTGTAGTAGTTCGTCTTGGCTTCAGTGATGGTAACAGAGACATCACGCTGGGACTTGATGTACGTTTGGTGATCAGCCTCTGCATGTGACTTTCTCCATTTCCGCTCACTGCGTCGTCTTGCACGACGAGCAGCTTCCACAGTCTCGTTGAACCACCTGGGCTTGCGACAGACGGTGCGGGAACGGGTAGTTGGCGGAGCATGGAAGTCGAGAACTTCCCGACAACCACAGTTGTAGCCGGCGACAAGAACATTAATGTCATCATGGGCAGACAATGAGACAACATCCATCCTGGCAGCAAGATCATGACCAAAGACATCAGAGTCAATAGATCTGAAATTACGTGATACATGTATATATGAAGTCTTCATATCACGGGGTTTGTCGAGGTCGAGGTTAAACTTGATGACAAGGTGATCAGAAGAGTGGGGATGGTATATGGAGTATGAGTCAATAAGGGTGTCGTCGTCTTTCACTAGCACGAAGTCAAGAGTATGGCCAGCAGTGTGTGTTGGATCATGGATTAACTGGTGGTAGTTCAAGGAAGCGATGATGGTAGTGAAGGCTTTAACTTCTGGTTTAGATGGACAGTCATAATGAATGTTGAAGTCCCCGAGAACCACACATCTACCAGGAAGATGTTCCAAGGCACATACGAAGTCTTCAAATTCGAGCAGAAAATCGGTGACAGAGGATGAAGGGGGTCTGTAGATGATGGCAAAATTTATGTTACTTTGTCGGTAAGTAACAACCGCATGTTTAAAAGTGCTTGACGGAGGGAGAACATTGTTCCTAAGCTGAAGGTTCAATGAGCTCTTGAAAACAAGACCAATGCCACCACCACGGCCAGACTGACGAGGAACACTCAATACCGAATAACCAGGTGGGCACATGTCACCCATAACCACCTGATCATCGGCTTTCAACCAAGTCTCTGTAAGGATCGTGATATCAGTATCGTGTTCAAGGATCATCTCACACAATAAATCCGTCTTATTCCTTATGGACTGTGCGTTCCATAGGATAGCACTAGCAGTCACAATATGTCTTAATCGGTGTGGGGATCGATCTACAGGGGTATCATTATCATAGTTACCAGAGACCAAGATGGTGGTAGATTTATTGCCTGCCCGTTTTCCTCTGCAGGTAGGGGGTTTGCGATTTATACCAAGTCGGCAAATGTTGTTGTAGACATCAGTTGGGAGTCTAGCATGCTGCACAGTAGCAGTGTACAGTAGCTTTAGTTGGTCCACAGAATAGGACTTATTGTTATAGATGTGGCAGACCATTGTCGTCTGAATGGAGATGAACAATAAGAGTGCCTTGCACCCAGCCCACTGTTTGTGCATAGGCACCATGTGTGAAGTAAACCACTGTGTTATAACAGCCATCAGCAGCAGTATATGAGCAGAAATTTCAGTCGAAATAACGGCAAATCAGGTTCAAGTTAAACAACCAGAATGGTTGGGAAATGGCACCAGGTGATGATAACCCACTGTAAACAAGGATTACCAAAATTGAAGCTGGTATACAGGAACACGAAAAAAAGATCAGAGAGCGAGGTACATACATGTATGGTGCTGCCAGACTGGCGCTCCAAATCAATAAACACAGAAGGAAGGACATGATTGGTTTCTTTTTTATGGGATGGTTTATTTTTGATGTGGGTAATTATGCTTGGGAAATGGTGACTTGTTACGTTTTTGTTATAGTCTGTCTAAATAGTTCTAGCCTCTGGATATACAGACTTGTCACAGAGTCACCATGGTATTTAGCGAATAAGTCATGACCAGTCTTTCCAAATGATTCTCGAGTCAAAATGTATTAGTTTTTCCTCTGTGCCAGTTATTGCACTGTAAGTGTAATGTACAACAATTCGTTAAATAGCATACAATGTATAGTAGGGTATGACTGAAATAAAGACAAAGTAACTGATAGAGAATGCCAAAAACTGTGCTTCCTTTCTTCTTATCGGTGTTCTTATTTTTATACAGGTTTATGACAATTGAACATTACCCCATTGTACACGTAGTGTGAGTCAGTGTGCACTGTTTTTAAATTGAAACTTCCTCTATTTCTATGGTCCAAATTTATTTCAAGTTATCATTCCAGCTAAAAAAGGTAAATATTTGAGTTGATTTTTGTTTAATATTTGTATAAAAATCAGGCTTCATATTGCCACAACATTAATAAAATATAGAAATTGGTCTTACATTGCGCCATAGGGCATATAAGAAACCAAAAATTGTCAGGGCCCTTAACCAGTTCACGCCGGATGACGGGATAAACGCAAACATTTCCCCAAATTCAAAACGGATGACGCATAAACACGCCAAGTTCAAGTTCGGAAATGTACATGTATGTCAGCAGCGAGCAAGGCCGGAAATGCGTGGATGTGCTTCCCCCGGCACTATCAGCCTGAACCCGCTTCAGATCGAGTTTCGTTAAAAATAATCCCGCCCCTCGGCTTGGCGATGTCAAAATAATCCCGGCGCGAACTGGTTAAGCGGTAAGCGGGTCCTGGATCCCGGCCGCAGGAACTTCGCGCTACGCGCTCGTGATGTTACTAATATTTTTACACAAAAGCTTGCCCAAGTCCTTGTGTACACCCTTGCAATAATATGTAGACAAATGAAATACAATTTACAAGTATATGCGTTGTGTAATTAAATGTTTAAAATACAACTTGTTTGTTATATGAGAAGCAAAATGTTAGATGTAGGTGTAAAATAATACACAAATTACAAAGGATCTTGATGTTCGATAATATAGCTGAGAATAAAGTCAACGTAACAGATCTATACGGAAGAGTGGATCTGTTGTTTCAACGTAAGTAGTCTCTCCTGCACAAATTGTGATGGAGAAGTTCTCAGTGGTAAGCCCCAGTGGTAAGCCTTGTAAGCCCTTTAAGCCCAGTGGTAGGCCCGTTGCGAAGAGTAACAAGGATAAGAAGGAGACAATTAACTAGTTTGTGCCGGCTGCCGGGTTTATTTTTAAGTTACCGATACCACTAGCTGGATTTATTTTTCATCAAAAAAATGTTTCTGTAAAATATTCCTGTTTTGATAATGCCACAACATGTACTACGAGATGCCAACACTTTATTAGGTTCGCTATTTATATGTTTTTGCGAACATTCTTTTTCCTAGGGCATTTTCACTCTGCAGTACTATTACGTCAACCGCTACCCGCCATAAAATCTGACGCGTGTGCATTACGTCATCCGTGGAACTACACACGGTGCCGAGAACAATTGAACGCGGTAATATACAAATATTTGCAAGCCCTGCAGGCCCGTACGTAGGATTTTTTATGGGGGGTGCAAATTTTTACTGATGGGACCAAAAATTAAAACCAAAAATATTTGTGTGCCAGTACCGTTATTTCTACATCAAAATACCATTATTTACCCCAGAAAATGTGGACCTTTTAGGCTTTTGGTAATTTGAGGTGCGTATGCACCATTCGCACCCCCCCCCCCCCCCCCAAGCCCCCAGCCAGCCCTTTGTAATCTGTGTACTGTAGGTAAAGCTACAAGTTGGGGGTTCGAGTCCAGCCTGGGACTATGGTACGTGTGCCCTTGGGCAAGACACTTTGTCATTCATTGCTTCTCTCCACCCAGGAGTAAATGGGTACCTGTGAGTGTGAGGGCAGAGATGGTTATTGTGGTTGAATTTAGCTACTTTGCGCCGAAATGGCAGCATCGAGCTGTATACTCCCCAGGGAGATGAGGTGGTATTTGGAATGTTTCATTGGCTCAATGACCGGGGTAATAATGTAAAGCGCTTTGATACACCCACATTGGGGGAGTTTAAAGCACTATTATAAGAACTAACATTATTATTATTACCTGTGTATACCCGTTCCTCGGCAGCGCTAGCGGGTAAACTTTCGATGTAAATACACCTCAACAGCAACAACCAAGTAACTGCTTAATTGCCTGACGAATTAACGTAAACAATTTTTTTTGCGCGGAACATGTTTATTCGTCATCTGTTTTAAATCTCTGAAAAATAATGCATGTACATATGTCCTCCAGCGCAAACTGGTTAAACAAGTGCGATAAACTACGGATCAAAAACCTAAAGACAGGCTCATGACGTTATGTACAAATGTACGTTCACTGGTATAATGCAGCACGTACATGAAGGCGTGTATTTCCGACACTTTGTCATTGAAGAGTTTGATTGAATTAAAATTTAACATTTTAATAATCTCTCATTTTGAGAATCAAATCTAATTATAGAAATTGTACTTTAAACAATAATAAAAACTTACCACTCTTATCTAGCCATAGGTTCCCTAAATTTAGGCTTGCCGACGCTCGGGCGGCTCGACAACATTTCGATCTCGGCATTACATACAGCCGGCCGGCCGGATTTATCTGTTCGACAATCACGCGCCTAGCCGCAAGGTGGCGCTCTACACTTAGCGGTAACTTAGCGGTAACTGTGAAAGGTAATAACTGTCCGCCCTGGGCCGTGCGTTCCACTTACGCGAACTTTGCGCGAACGTTCGCCAACGTTTTGAGTTGGCGTTAGATAAAGTGGAACGATATTTTAAAAACTACGTTTTCAAAATGGCGGCGCCCAGTGAAAGTGACATCGTTTGGTTCGCTGCTTTCTGTCGATCCCAACTCATTATTTTTCTTTAAAACATCCCTGTGAATGCTCAAAACAATCCACCGTTTATAACGAAAAGTATAACACGTAAATAAAAACCGTGAAAAGAACCCTGTCGTCTGCTAACCGCTTCGCCATCATTAAAATACGTCACTCACTGGCCAACAGCGAACAGCTCGGAATGTCGTTCGCCGTTTTCGCTAACGTTGGCCAACATAATTGGCGAACATTGCGTTCCACTCACGCGAACAACGCTAACGTTGGCCCAACGTTGGCAACGTTCGCTGGAGTGGAACGCACCCCTGGTAAGTGTACGCGTTCTATTCCTCTGGACAGACTTACCAGGGCGTGACCTAGAATTGGTCAAGGTACGTTCGTCGTTATCCGTCTGTCGTTATCCGTCCAGAAATACACGCCACGCGCGCCCCGCATATGCTGCTAGCTCGCGCTTACCATGCAAATGCTGCGTTCCAATCGCGTCGTATTTATCGTGTTAATTTTCATCGTGAATTTCTCCTTTTTCACGAGTAGGTTGCATTCCAAACGCTACTCATCATACGAGTTTCCAGGCGAATAGAACGCCATTATACGACTCGTGAACACGATAAACACGACGCGATTGGAACTACAGACATATAAACCTTATGTTTATGATTGGAACACAGCAACAGATACAGCGCGAACAGCGACCTCATCTGCCACTATTATGCAAATCAACTGAAGCTACTTTTTCGCCTTGGATCAACCGTTTTGGAAATCTTATGTTTTTCCTATATTTTGCGCCACATTTCTAGCGCATGACCTCGTATGCGAATACAGATAAGTATAGGCGGGGCTAAGATGTGGAGTGTCCAATCACAACGCGGTTGAATTCCGACGTTATTTGCAGCATGACATTTAAGACAAAATGGCGGATATTCAGAGTCGTCTGAAGATCTGTCGTTATGGAAAATCCGTCATTTTTCAGGCAGCATATTCTTTGCTCAGAGCTAGCACGTACGGCCACGTACTCAGCGTTTTTCAGCGTATTTGGTCAGTTTCTTATCGCGGCATAATCGGCATTATACCCAGGCATGCTGGTCTGTGCGTTATCGCCACATTGTATGGTCCAAGCATGGTCCAACGCTTCGGGGAGGGGGCATGTTTACGGCTGCAGAACCAACCTTCAAAATGATCGCAATACCGTAATTTCAACAGGGACAAGTGTCTTATCTCCTCAATAACTCCTCTAATTATTTTCTTGGCAAAATTCAGCCGGCAATGCATATAATTATCAGAGTTTCGCGTTTTACCGAGGCACGTTTTTCAGCTAGATTAGATGCGTGCGATATAATGTAGGGCCGAGTTCGACACGTTTCAATAGAGTCGCGGCCTTCTCCAGTCGCCGCGGTTGAAAACTCAAAACTAAACAGCTAAACACAACTAGTTTTGACCATAACATTGTCAACATTCAAGCAAATAGGCCTACCCAGTAAAACGAGCGAAAATAACTGCGACCCTCACCAATCAAGCAAGACAGTTCATCATGTGTAATTCCTACAAGCCTTCGTAAAAATCACTCAACTTTTTCCGATAAAATATTATGTCTGTCCGGGGGGGGACACACTTTTACCTAGGTATTTCTGTCCCTTTTCTTGTAATTCTGTCCCCTGCCCAACGTTAAACGTGTTCCCCTGGTAAATTTGTCCCGTGCAACGTCACAAGTATAGCACCTACTATAGACGCAACAACAGCCGTCCATACACTGTATAGTACAGGTTCCCCCTTCCAAGCTGAATGACTTGGCTTTTCTCCTCGGTGCCCTTTTGGTTTTTTTTCCAGGTCTGGATCTCGGGCTTCAGGAATGGCTAAACTGTAGGCATATCGGGTATTTATGAATGTGGAATTCCCTCGAATACTAATGACCAATTACAAAGCTTTATACATTATGGATAATGCATGTTGTCAGCACGCCTTGTGATTGGCTCATTGGGAATTCGTCCAGACCAAATATGGCTTGCTGGGCGCGAGGTTACTCGTGTGGAGGGTGTTGTCCTGAAGACAGGAACTCTATAAGTCGCTGCACCTCTTCCACAAAGTCGGTCATGACGACAACATGCGCTAGTGCGTACCCGTACGCAGGGTGTACGTATAAGCACGTACGTATGTTCAACCATGGAGGAATAAAGCCCTTTTCACACTGCAGAGCCAATCCCCGGGAAATAAATCCCCGGGAAATTCCCGGGAATTTTTTACCCCACCACACCCCAGCAACCGTTCACACTAGACCCATTTGGTAACTCCCGGGGACACTATTTCCCGAGAATATGCACGGTCGTTTCACACTGGCCATCAAACCCCGGGAAATGTGTAAACCATGCATCATGCGGATAAGAAAACAGAAGACGGGTACCCAACTACACGGGACATTATAAATACACGTACACGAGAAAGAAGCTAAACACAGTCTTGTTCACGACACTTCTTTTATTAAATATTAAAACCATTCATTTTGCTCATATTCTTAAAAATTAAATTATTTGTATAATTTTCAAACGTTATTATTTGTCTTTTGTACATAACTGTAAATATATTTACGAAAAGTTTGAAAGGTACTTTATTACAATACTAAGTCACAGCGGAAATTATTTGGCTTGCTATTTGTGACCCTATGACCTTTCGAGATTACCCGTGGACGCAAAAAGGTGGGGCAAGTTCAAACCCTGCGACGTTCACACTAGTTGCTTTTCCCCGGGAAAAACGTTAAACCCCTACTCCCGAGCATGGGTAAATATTTTCCGGGGTAAATATTTCCCGGGGAAAAGCAGTTTCCCGGGGATTTCTTTGGCAGTGTGAACAGACCGACTGAAATTTCCCGGCAATTCCCCGGGGAATTGCCGGGGAAATCGTCTAGTGTGAAAGGGGCTTTAGATGATTCAACCAGGCTGAGAATAGAATTTGTACCCGTGCAAGAAGTCTGAAAATACTGATTACTTCCATTTTCCCTTTCTCGCAGAAACGTAGATCGGTTAATTTAATTAATAAATTTATTTTTATTTTGATAAATCGATGAAGGGAAGAGAATTCCAAATAATAAATACCCTGTGGGCTTAATTCATTGAAGTAACATCAAAATAATAGTCCAGGAAAAATAAGTTTTGACCTCAAACAAATTGCAACAAATTGTTTTTCACCACAGTGCACTTCTATAAGGTTCCTAGAATTACATACTAAAAATCTACAAAAATCCAAGTGGTGGAAATATGTCTAATTTGCATAAATTGTTAATCCCTGCCATGTAATATGTTTATTCCCATATTTGGGTATATATTTTATTTTTATTTTTTGAAAAGTTTATTTTGGTAATTCTACTTACATATCCTTACTTCAATAACATTTACTAAAGCATATAAGTGACTGAATAATTATGAGAACACAGTAATTATCCAAAATGACAAATTTGTGACCCTATAAATGTGCGCACATTACACTGTCTCCAGATATCATCATGTAGTCAGTATTGGTGAGCTTCAAATTCACCAAGTTGCTTACTGGCACAGTTATCATATTAAAACCTTATGAAAATTCATATGAACAACAATTCTTCCAAATAGGCACTTTGGGAGACAAATTAGCGATAGTTTTGATTCACTTGGGAGACAGTGGCACTTAGGGAGACATTTCAGTGTCTCCCTAAGTGTCTAGCTACCCCACAAAACGATATTTGGGAGTTATTTTTGCTCGGAGAAGACAGATTTGGGTCTAAATAGCATAAATATGAAATTTCGTGGAAAAAGCTCCAGGTAAAAACGGGTTAGGTTACAATAAAGATTGTGCACGACTCTATGGGATTGTCTCCCAAAGTGCCCATTTGGAGGTATAATAATAACAGTGTGATATTTAGCCCAGAAAACAAAAACTGGGAAAAAAATGGTGTGTCTATAAATTGGGCTAAAAAGTAGTTAAAGGGTTGCCTAACATGGAAGACTTGAACAAGTTCAAGGAAATCCCCAAAATACATTTTAACGTAGATATGATTATTGTAAGCAACAAAAATCTTAAATTTGGGGGGTTTATTACAACTCTGAATTAGTTTACCGAGTAAAAGCATGGCCACCAGTGTCACAAACAAATAGTTTCTCACCGGACCAGTGTGAATCCCTTAATGTGCATTTAGTTTAAACCCGTTTGCCAAATAAAAGCTTTACCACAGTACTCACAAACTGATGGATTCATATTAGTGTGAACCTTATGTCTCTTTAGATCATGTTGTCGGAATGTCGGGTAAAAGCTTTACTACAGTACTCATCAACAAATGCTTTCTCACCAGTGTGAATCTTTCCGCAAGTCACACAAACGAATGGTTTATGTGTGAATCCTTTCATGGCTTTTTAATTGAGTTTGATGAGTAAAAGATTTACCACAGCATTTACAAACAAATGGTTTCTCACAGTATGAATCATTTCTATCCATTTAAATGGGTAAATAATTATTTCGAGTACAAGCTTTACCGTACTCACAAACAAATGTTTTTTCACCAGTGTGAATTCTTTCATGTGCCTTTAAAGGGATCGTATACGTTTGGTAATTACTCCCAAAATTAATTGCAATAAAAACTTACTTGGTAAGAAGTACAGCAGCTTTGGATAATATAATGCATTTTTAGAAACTGTTCACTTCGAAGTACTGCGGTTATGGGAAAAAAATATCACTTTTTAGCCCCAAAAAATTGAATCTGAGAAGCGTTACTGCAGTGACATTTCTCAGACTGTGTATTCCAATGCGGATTATTCTTCCTGCGTGGACATAACCGCTTCAGATTTTCGGCAATATCTCGAAATCGCTACCACCTTTTAAAATGAATTTTTTTACAGGTTAGTTTTATGGTATATATCTATAACTTTATAGAATTGAAACAAACAATGGGTTCCAATTACCAAACGTGTACGATCCCTTTAAATGACTTTGCTTTTGCTAAGTAAAAGCTTTACCACAGGTTTCACAAACAAATTGGTTCTCCCATGGAGCAATAGTCTAGTTTATTGCTCCATGGTTCTCCCCAGTCTGAACACAGTGTGTTATGTATCTTTAGATCATTTTGTCTGCTATAGCTTTAGCACAGTACTTATAAACAGGCACAGTTCTAGGGGGGGGGGTCTAGGTTATTTTTGCCCCCAAACCTTTGTATAGCCCCCCCCCCCCCCCCCCCCCCCCCCCCCATGAAAAAGGCAATAATAAGTACATTCTGGAAAATACGTATAATGCATCTGCGAAAGATAGAAGTTCACGTCATGTGCATGTACAGAGCGATTAGCCGCCGAAAATATTGGCTCTAGAACCATGCCTGCTCACAAACAAATGCTTTCTCACTAGTGTAAATCATTGTTATGGTGTTTTAGTTGAGTTTCACCAACAAATGGTTTGTCACCAGTGTGAATCTTTACATGTGCAATAAGATAAGTTTGCCGATAAAAAAAATTACCACAGGTCTCACAAACAAATGGTTTTCCACCGGTGTGCATCTTGTCATGTCTCTTTAGATCACTTTGTCGAGTAAAAGCTTTACTACAGTACTCACAAACAAATGGTTTCTCACCAGTGTGAATCCTTTCATGGCTTTGTAGTTGAGTTTGACAAGTAAAAGCTTTACTACAGTACTCACAAACAAATGGTTTCTCACCAGTGTGAATCCTTTCATGATCATTTAAATGACTTTGCTGAGTAAAAGCTTTACCGCAATTCACACAAACAAATGCTTTCTTACTAGTGTGAGTTCTTTCATGGCTTTTTAGTTGAGTTTGACGAGTAAAAGCTTTACTACAGTACTCACAAACAAATGGTTTTTCACCAGTGTGAATCATTTCATGGTCATTTAAATGACTTCGCTGAGTAAAAGCTTTACCGCAAGTCACACAAAGAAATGGTTTCTCACCAGTGTGAATCCTCTCATGGGTTTTTAGTTGAGTTTGACGAGTAAAAGCTTTACTACAGTACTCACAAACAAATGGTTTCTCACCAGTGTGAATCCTTTCATGATCTATTAAATGACTTTGCTGAGTAAAAGTTTTACCGCAATTCACACAAACAAATGGATTCTCACCAGTGTGAATCCTTTCATGGCTTTTTAGTCGAGTTTGACCACTAAAAGCTTTACTACAGTACTCACAAACAAATGGTTTCTCACCTGTGTGAAACATTTCATGATTATTTAAATGACTTTGCTGAGTAAAAGCTTTACCGCAAGTCACACAAACAAATGGTTTCTCACCAGTGTGAATCCTTTCATGGCCATTTAGTTGAGTTTGACGAGTAAAAGCTTTACTACAGTACTCACAAACAAATGGTTTCTCACCAGTGTGAACCTTGTGATGTCTCTTTAGATCACTTTGTCGGATAAAAGCTTTACTACAGTACCTGTACTCACAAACGAATGGTTTCTCACCAGTGTGAATCATTTTATGAGCATTTAATTGACTTTGCTGAGCAAAAGCTTTATCGCAATTCACACAAACAAATGCTTTCTCACCAGTGTGAATACTTTCATGGCTTTTTAGTCGAGTTTGACGAGTAAAAGATTTACCACAGTACTCACAAACAAATGCTTTCTCACCAGTGTGAATCCTTTCATGTCTATTTAAATGAGTTTGCCGATAAAAAGCTTTACCACAGGTCTCACAGACAAATGGTTTCTCACCAGTGTGAACCTTGTCATGTCTATTTAGATCACTTTGTCGAGTAAAAGCTTTACTACAGTACTCACAAACAAATGGTTTCTCACCTGTGTGAAACATTTCATGTCTATTTAAATTACTTTGCTGAGTAAAAGCTTTACTGCAAGTCACACAAACAAATGGTTTATCACTAGCGTGAATTCTGTCAGGGCTTTTCAGTTGAGTTGGATGACTAAAAGCTTTACCACAGCATTTACGAACAAATGGTTTCTCAGCATTAATCCATTCATGTGCATTTAGATAAGCTTGATGAATGAAAGCTGGACCACAAATTTCACAAACAAATGTTTTTTCACCAGTTTGAACCTTGAGATGTCTCTTCAGATCATTTTGTTGAGTAAAAGTTTTACTACAAGTCTCACGAACAAATGGTTTCTCATCAGCGTGAGTCCTCTTATGTTCTTTAAGTTTACTTCTCCGAGTAAAACCTTTCCAACAGGTCTCACGATAAAATGTTTTTTTTCCCCCTTGTTGACCCTATGGTGGCATAACAGGTATCAAGGTCCTTTTGTGTTCATTTTGTTGAAGTGCTTATCTCGATTGCCAACTAATTACTGCACCAGTCTGTACCATCCGTCTGTACATAATTCTTCAGACTATAGTGTCATCACAGGTGCTGGATGCTATACCTTCCTCAAGTCTCTCCTTGATCGACTCAAAATCTTCAGATTCCAGACAGGACTTGTATCAGTGTTATCAACAGGAGACTGCGTGGAAAACACAAACAAAATAAAATGTAGAGTCGAACCCTGAACAAGTGCACTGTTAATGCGACATTCTGCTTATATAAAGGAAAACATTTGGTAAAATAAGGTAATTTGTAAAGTCCGTAAAATGGAGTTTTACGGCTTCAGTTACAGTTTCAGTTATAGATTTTGGCAAAAGAAAGTTTATTTCTGAAGGTAATAGTAATTCGTCTATCAAAGATAGATTTCTGATCCCATTGAGATGATAGTGAAATTACGGGTGCCTTAGGCCCTACATGATAATTGCAAATAAAATCTATACGAAATTTATTTTCACAATGATACACTGTATTATGCATCTAAACCTGGGCAAAGTTAAATATGTTAGTTTTTTAGATTTTGCTTTTCTCAAATTCTTGAGGTTCTCGGCTTAAAAAGGATGTATTATTTACATGTACTAGTAGGCCTAGGGCATTTTTTCACTCTGCAATCGGCGCGTGATATTACGTCAACCGCTACCCGCCATAACATCTGACGAGTGTGCATTACGTCATCCATGGAACTACACACAGGGCTGGGAACAATTGTACGCAGTAATATATATAAATATTTGCAAGCCCAGCTGAAAAGCACCCCTTTCAAGAACTTCAAAGGAGACTATAGGAAGAATAGTTTGGAGATTTGAATGTCAAGAAATTACTGGACGCAGCTGATAATCCTCGGCTGTATAAATTCAATGAATACAATGAAACTAGGGTGTTGAATAGGCCTAATCACTAAAGCGTGATACCGAGAATTGGCGTATGTATACACGCCCATCGCGTCAACAAAGCATGCTGGGCAACGTTGAAGTATATATTCACGTCCACCGCGTGTATGCCATACATGTCAGTCGTGTGTGTACCCGTTCCTCGGGCTCGGCAGCGCTAGCGGGTAACTTTTGACGTAAATACACGCCAACCACAACAACTAAGTCTAGTGCAATAAACTACGGATCGAAAACCTAGGCTAAAGACGGGCTAATATTTTTGAGTAATACGGTTTATTGCTATTTAGAACTGCAATGCATCATGGGTAGGCAAATGGGGCACGCGCCATGTGCCCGTGCAAACGACCGTAATGCGGATTGGATTACTTGCGCAGCGCTCGGTTGCCCCATAAATTTATCCAAAATGCCTTTGCGCAGCAGCGCCCTGTACATTCATAATGCGGCACGTACGTGAAGGCGTGTATTTCCGACACTTGGTGATTGAATTTGAATTAAAATTTAATATCTAAATAATCTCTCATTTTAGGAATCACATCTAATCATTGAATCTATACTGTAAACAATAATAAACACTTATAAAAAGAAAAACGGGTGCCCTTATATGGCGTGTCAAACGTTGCATTATTCGATAATGTACAATATATGTGCGATGTTTCTCATATATATGCGATAATTATCACATATGTGCGATATTCGTTTTATGTATGCAATAAATGTAATATATGTGCGATAACTTGTAATATATGTGCGATAATTTGCAATATATATTCGATAATCTTTAATATATATGTTTTATGCGATCATTTGTATGCGATGTTTTGCGACGATATACATATGCGATAATTTAATATACATGTGCGATGTTCGTTCTTATATATGTGCGAAAACGGAATTGTGGGATATAGTATGGCTTCCTGTCCACTTGATCCCCGTATCCTTAATGTTTAGATCGGGCCAGACTATACTGTGGACGGTATAGTATGGTTCATATGGTTCAATGAGATGGGCGTTAGGGTTTAACTCAGGGGGGGGGCGGAGGGGGGGCCCAACAAAGTGCGCCACCAACGTTGAAATGTATCTCATTCATTCTTCCACGCTCGAGAGCTGCACAGCTCACACAGTAAATACGTATAGATCGCTCTCGCGCGGCGTACCATTGGAACACGTACAAATTTGCTCCGTGTATCGCTCTCCGAATTCAGTGATTCATGCAACGTCCGCAAAGCCAGAAACACATGCACGATCTACACGAATTTGTTTTGGGGCGATGTCATTTTCGGCCATTTTCGTTCGAAAACAACACGATAAAACGCAAGGGGTTCACAGGCAGATTTTTTTAAAAATTCAGTATATCACTGCTACATCCTTTTTTAACGTATCCATGGAAAAAAATGAGTGGGGTCAAAGCACGATTTTTCACAATTTATCGATTATTATTGCCCTTTTTAGGGGAGGCATTTGTTAACGTCGTTTGAGTATTTGTGCACAATCTCCACGCGCATCAACGGTACGTCAACGCTTAATTTTTTCGACTGCTTTTTTCATTTTCAATACAATTGTTGTCATTGGATGATAAACATTAAGGTAAATAACAACCTTTTACAACTACAAAAGACAAGATGTTAAGATTGGATGCCAAAAACTCTTTATTTTTCGCGTGAGAAAATTGTTTCCCCCTATTTTGAGAATGGACGGTACGTCAGCGTTGCGCAATCACAGTCTCGAAGGGCCCCCCCTCCGCCCCCCCCTGGGTTTAACTGATAGTCAGGGAACGGAGACTGACTGACACTCCACACGTGCGCCACTAGACTGAGTGACAGTGTGACTATTATTATCATAGAGCTAGTGCTATTATTATTAATATTACGGGTGTTTACGCAGTAACCAAGCAGAAGCAGAAGGGACAGAAGAGTACTTCACTTCACAACAATTGATGAAATCAAGTAAAGAAAAAAAAAATGTCCAGGGTCTCCTACTGCTTCCGCAGCCATTTTATTCCCTTGTACGCAAATCAAGTCTCATTCCCTGACCATATTTCAGTCTAGAACCCGTACGCCCACCTCAGTGAACCATTCTATACCATCCATAGTCTGGCCCGATCTAAAACATTAAGGATACGGGGATCAAGTGGACAGGAAGCCATACTATATCCCACAATTCCGTTTTCGCACATATATAAGAACGAACATATTTAATGTATATTAAATTATCGCATATGTATATCGTCGCAAAACATCGCATACAAAATGATCGCATAAAACATATGTTACCGAGAGGTGATTTTTAGATGAGGAAGGGTCTAGAATCTGGAAGTAATCTTACCAATAATGGCATACCACCGTCCAGACCCTAAATAAATTTTAAAGAAACAGTTATGCACAGTAAAGAACATTGAAGGACAATGATTTAGGAAAAATAGATGTATTGGTGATTTTAATTGAATTTTCTCACACGAAATATACAAGTGAATTCTAATAATAACAATTAACCCCTAAAATTTGTAAAAGTTAGCAACCACTAACTCAGATATCAAGGTTGCAATTCACAATAATTAACCCCAATTTACACAAGGGTCGAATGAATTTAAATTGCAAAACTTTATGTTCAATACAAGTAAATACAGTTAATGTTGTTGACCCCAAATTACACGATTATTCAAATAATCCCCAAGTTAAAAGACAGTCAAATTTTACCCCAAGTTAAACGACAGTCAAGTGGCATGACAATCTGTAATTTTAAGGAGAAAATATACACACATTTTAAATGATTCAACACTGTCAATATTTCACAGTTGGAAGAAAAGGTAATATTGCTAGAAAACTAGTCCATTACATATGTTTGGAAATTCCAAACATCTTTATATACTTCCTATAAGACTTGACAGTGTCAAAATATTATAAATTATTATAAGATACAATACCAATAATAGAAATACATTAAACACAATTTTTACTACTCACAAAGCAGCATGGTGCTCAAACAAACTAGTTGCTCAAGCTCCAGGTGTAGGTGCAAGTGCAAATACATAGGTGATGACGGTAGCATCCACTGTAATTAATAAATATCAATTGACATAATACCAAACCAAACATCAAATACACAAATGTTTATAACGACATAATCAATTACCCTAAATATGTTCAAAATACAAAATGTGGACTACCTGCATCCAGGCGTCAAACTTTGTAACACTAATCGGTATCAATTCTTCCAATGCATACAAGTATGCCACAATTCCAAATCAATGCACGACCACCAATATAGGTGCAATGTTAACAGGAATGCCAAAACATACAACAATGTACAATATATTGCAAAGGACCAAATACTTATTAAAGTTAGATATACTCACTCACCAAGGGTCCACTGCAAACTGCCTGGCTGCCCACACTTAGCTAATTTCAACATTGCCATTCGGCAACAAGCCGAAAACAACAGGCTAAACAGCCCACGGCCCAATATCGGGCTAGCGTTATGCGTTATGTCATCGACAAGTATAGACGAAACAGTTGATGGGTGAGCAGCGCTAAACTGATAGCAGCAACATGGAAGTATGGATACATCCAAGGCAAGAAGCATGAAAGAACAAGGCCCCGCAAGATGCCCGTTTATATACTATTACCAAGTCAAATAAAAGCTTGACCCACAATGTGGAGAACCCCACCTAAGTTACATAACTCCTACAAAGGAACAATGTAAACTCGAGGAACGAATGCATTCCTCGAGTGCCGCAGCAGTGACGATTTTTACACACGAGAGGGCGCACCATATGTTTTTATTTTTATATATACTTGTTTTAAATATTTTCACAACTACGTGATCGTTGACGATAAAGTCGACTGGTCACACATAACCCAAAAGAAAAAAACAAAAAATATTTATCAATTCTAATGTTAGAGAATCATACAACATCCACAAGTAATACAAAACTAATGTCTCAATAATCAAGAAACTATTACACAAAATACACTAAAGAAATATATTATTTACAAGTTCCGAGATGAAACATCTCAATTATCAATGAATCTTAATTTGATTAAACATGCAATAAACAAGCAAAATATTTACATATATGTTTATAATGTTCAATATATTTTTTTTGTTTTTTTTGTTTTGTTCCGACAACCGCCGGAAAGATAATGTTTGATGTTCCAACAACCGTCGAAAAGATAATGTTTGATGTTCTAACAACCGTCGGAAAGATAATGTTTGATGTTCCAACAACCGCCGGAAAGATAATGTTTGATGTTCCAACAACCGCCGGAAAGATAATGTTTAATGTTCCAACAACTGCCGGAAAGATAATGTTTGATGTTCCAACAACCATCGGAAAGATAATGTTTGATGTTCCAACAACCGTCGGAAAGATAATGTTTGATGTGATCGAAGTCCACCTCCAAGTAAGGAATTTAAACAGATTTCCAATCGGATGCTTCTAAAAGAGCCCATGATACAGATTGATAGCAACCTGAAAATATACAACCTGCCAACTTGAAAATTCAAGATATTTCCAGAAATATAATCTGGTAAAAGACAACCAGCTGCCACTCGCAACCTGTTTCAGTATGTCACTGAATAAACGAGCCTATGCTCTCCAGGTCATAGCATATGTCTATAATAAGCAGAATTGATAATATTAGGAAACTAAGAAGCTTTCCAGTATGTTAATTGGAAATCCAATTATTTAAAATCCATACGAAGATTGTATCTAATCGTAGCAACAAGATCTGACCAATCAAAAATAAAATAACCACTTTAAGTACAAGCAACTATTTTAATTCTAAAATTACATTCAATCCCATATATTCTGGAAATGAAGATATTTGTCTATTTTTACTGGCGAAGATTGGTTGTCGTGACAACACAGATTGAGGCTCCTTAAATGGATTTTGATGTAGACCTTTTGTAGTTCGTTGAGAACGACGTAACTGAACTGGAGGTGCTGCAGGAAGTTCACGTCTTGGTGTAAGAGGTCTTGGTGTATGAGGTCTTGGTGTATGAGGTCTTGGTGTAATTGGAATATTGGGAATATCAGGATAAATAATTTCAATTTCCACATCAGAATCTGAGTCCGACTTTAATCCTTCCGATAAAAGAATATCCGTCTCCGCAGAATCTTGTAAAGGACTAGTATCCCCATTGCTGTACTCTCCATTAGGAAAAACCAACGCATCTTTATGAACAATCCCAGATGGTACTAATTTCAATTCAGTAGAATTGACAGTTTTAGTTAACGAGTCATCCAGTAGCCGAACTGTATACACAAAAGACGAAGATTCTGGCTGTCCTACTACACGATATATGTCTGGAAAGTAAGCGTCTTGTATCTTACAACGACCCCGATGATGTTTCCTCAAATATACTAAATCACCACTTTTGAAAACATTTGGATTAGTCTTCCTGTCAAAGTGTGTTTTACTTCTAAGCAATTCCTTATCCAACTTAGTCTTGGCTAGCAAATAAGCTTTATTTAACCGTTGCCTATGAAGTTTAAGCCAATCATCCTGACTATCATCAGCTCTCTTGTCCAATAAAGCATCAATGGGTAACCATGGTTCTCGACCAAACATCAAATGGAATGGAGTAAAACCAGTAGAGGAATGCTCAGTAGCATTATATGCAAATACCAATTCATGAAGATATTTTGGCCATGACTGTTTTTGTTCAGCTGTTAATGTACGCAATAGATCATGCATAGTCCGATTAAACCTCTCACACTGGGCATTACCCTGTGGATGATAAGGTGTTGTTCGAGATTTTGAAATATTGTACATATTACAAAGTTGATGTATAAGGGCCGATTCGAATTGTCTGCCTTGATCGGAGTGTATTCTTTGAGGTGCCCCATACTTAAAGAACCATTCTCTTAGAAGAGCTGCCGATGTAGTCTTGGCTGTCTGGTCTTTGGTAGGAACAGCTACTGTAAACTTGGAAAAGACATCGGTTATAACCAAAACATTTTCAGTACGATCCGAAGCTGGTTCCAACAATGTAAAGTCAATTGCAATCACTTCCAGCGGTCTAGTGGCAGACAAATGTCCCAATGGATTCTTCACTGCTGGCATAGGTAATTTGGATACAACACAACGTTCACAATTCTGAATCCACTGCTTAATATCCTTATACATGCAAGGCCAATAACATCGACGTCTAACCAAAGACACAGTACGCTCTATACCCTGATGTCCAAAATCATTATGCAAACTGGTCAAAATACGAGCCCTGAGGGATGTTGGCAGTACAAGCTGTTGTAATCTCCCCAATTTAGGATCCTCCACCTCACGATACAACACATCAATGATCAACAAATGTTTAGACTGCTTCAACAAAGCCTTAACCAAAGTAGGTTCTCTTTGTCGTTGAGATCGACTAAATGTAGAATGTGATGCATGGATATCTAAATAACGTGAAATAACTGGATCACTGACTTGTAATTCATGTAGTTCATTCCTGCGATATACTGGAAAGGAAGAGATGTTGGCACATTGTTCTGTAGCTACACGAGCAGAACTCAAATCCAAAATATTTTCCATTATTTTCACCTGAATATCAGCTGGAATTGAAGTACACTGTTCAGCAAAACCCTCAGATATAACAATCTCTTCATTACGATCCCTCTCAAACTGTCTAGACAATCCATCCGCATTACGGTTAACACGTCCGGGACGATATAGAATCGTAAAATCAAATGGAGCCAAACTAGAAACCCAACGATGTTCAGTGGCACTAAGTTTTGCATTCGAAAGATAACTTAATGGATTATTGTCCGTACGGACTGTGAATGTAGAGCCGTAGAGATAGTCCTTAAACTTTTCGGTAACGGCCCACTTTAAGCCCAAAAGTTCCAGCTTCCTCGAACTATAATTCTGCATCGTCTGTTCTTTCTCACGAAGTGCCCGACTTGCATATGCAACAACACGTTCATGTCCTTCTTGAACTTGTGACAAAACGGCACCTAACCCGGACAGGCTGGCATCAATGTCAAGAATAAACGGTTTGTCAAAATCAGCATACGCCAGAATAGGTGTTGAAACAAACTTGGACTTTAATTCATCCATCGACTTCAAAGAAGCATCATTCCATCTATTTCTAAAATACTTGGAAGAGTGTTTTTGACATTCCCCGACCAAAGCATGTAAAGGGCGTGCAATGCAAGCAAAATTGGGAATATATCGCCGATAGTAGCTGGCAAAACCCAAAAAGGACCGAAGTTGTTTCACAGTGCGTGGAACAGGCCAATCAACAACTGCCCTAGTCTTCCCTGGATCGGTAGTAATCCCATTCTCTGACAAAATATGACCAAGATAATGAACCTGTTTCTGAAAGAAATGGCATTTAGAAGGTTTAAGCTTCAAGTTATGTTGACGAAGTCTTATGAATACCAGCTCAAGATGTTCCAGATGTCTCTCGAACGACTTGGAATAAATACAAAGATCATCCAAATACACAAACAACATTTGATACATTAAATCTCCAACACAACGCTGCATAAGTCTTTGAAAAGTGGCTGGAGCACCACATAGCCCAAATGGCATCCTTACAAACTCATATAATCCCATCGGCGTTATGAAAGCTGTCTTTTCTCTGTCTTCTTCCCTGACACGGACCTGGTGATACCCACTTGCAAGATCTAATGACGAAAAGAATTTTGAACCCAACGGAGCATCAATCAATTCACTAATACGTGGAAGGGGAAAAGCATCCCTTTTTGTTATTGTGTTCAACCGCCGGTAATCCACACACATCCGAAGCGAACCATCTTTCTTTCGAGCCAAAACGATTGGAGCTGCATATGGACTATGGCTCTCCAAAATAATACCGTTGTCTAATAACTTTTGGATATGATTCTTAACTTCCTCGTATTGGTTTGGGGGAATGCGTCTGAATGTTTGTGCAACAGGTTCAGTTTGAGTTGTAATAATTCTATGTGTCACTGTATCGGTGTCTCCAAGATCAAAATCGTGTTCTGCAAAAACATCCCTATTTTTGTCAAAGAACTCATGAATCTTCCCTCTCTGTTCATCACTTCCATCAAACCCCGATAAATCCACAGGTACAGGAGGATTTGTATCGTTATCCAACCCAATCCGACTAATATGATTAGAAACATGTATCTCATTGGTAACTACCTGAAAATCTAAATCGAGAGATTTATCCGTCAATACAGTAACTACTGGTCTCAATATTCCAATTCGAGTATTGGGTCTTAAGATGAAGCCAGATGTTGAAATATTGTCAATCCGAACCCGAAATGTTTTTCCTATGGTGACTAATGTGGATGGCACCAGAATACCAAGGGGAAGATGGTCACTATTTCTCAGTGGTTCCACCACACCAACTGGATATGAAACACCCCTTGCAGTACAGGCCTCCACTACTACCGAAGACTCGGATGGAACATAAATCACATTCTTTGATGCAAGTTTCACCATAGCAACAGCCTCGCTCGCCTTCTCATCTCCAGTTATCTGCAACATCAATACTTCTTTAAGAAAACAAGCTGAAACCTGTTCGTCGCTTTCCGATAATAATTCTGCAAGCAGACCCAACACATTCATGCCCAACAGACCAGGAACCTTACGCTTTTCTCTCCGATTCTCCTCGTCCACAGAATCCTTTACGACCAAGAAACCCATTTTAGGTAACCTGATGTTCCTATATGTCACATCCACCTCCATATAACCAATATAAGGTATTTCAAGACCATTTGCAGTAGTGATGCGCAAAAAAAGATTATCATGTTGGAGATTTACTCCCACGGGTTGAAATTGACTAAAGAAACATTCCTCAGTAATTGTTGAAACCATAGATCCGGTATCAACTAAACAAGATATACCAACATCTCCCAAATGTACCGACAACACAGGACAACTACCAACAAACTGATTAGACTGTTGAACATCAATGTTGGTTGGTTGAGGGCCCTTAATTTCACTCTCGTCCATGGGACCCTTCACATAGAGAGTGTCTAGTTTTCCTCAACAGTTCCACTAGATGTCTTCAACTTAGATATTGTTTCCTCAGCTTCCTTTAATTTCCATTGAAAACATTTATCTCTGGTATGACCAGCACGATGACAAAAGGTACATTTCAAATTCCTAGCTTTATCACCAACTCTATCCGGTTTAGCAACTTTTACAGCGATATCCTGTACAGTCTTGACAATTTGATCTATTTGATGCTGTTGTTTCTCAAGTTGTACTTGTTGTTTCTGGACTATGTCTAATAACGTCTGTACCTCAACACTGGCTTTAGAAGCACTTATTTCTACTTTTGTTTTGGTTGATGTTGCAGCACTTTCCTCTGCCCACTGGATTGCTTCCGTTCTTAATTCAAAAAATAAGACTTGTGGGTTCTCTCTAATACAAGTTCTTAAATGCTTATGGAGCAAGGAGTCGTTTACTCCCTCGGCAAATTGATCGCATAAGAGTCGTTCCTTATTATTCATTAGACTTGGCAATTTCCTTCTGGCTCTATCAAACAAGTCTAGCAATGCATGCGAGTAATCGCGCAAATTTTCACCCTCTTTTTGCTTGCGCTCAAAAAAAGTACGCTGCAGTTGAACTACAGACCCCTGCTCTCCAAAAACTTCCCTAAGCATTTCAAAGACATCATCTATTGAGTGGTGATCCCTAAACTTAATTTCTTCTTTGGCCGGGCCACTAAGATGTTGAAATACAAAATCCATCATTTCTTTTTTTGACAATGGCCTAGATTCCAAGGCAGATCTCATGTCACATATCCAGTCTTCAAGTTTAGTGTCTGAACGACCAGAAAAGGTTGGCAGTGTCTTTTTACTGGGCATTAACAAAAATGTTGGTGCCTGTTCAACCTTAGCCTGTAAATGCTCTAATTGTTTTTTTATTTGTTTCATTTCAACAGCGGTTTCATCTTCTTTATCCATGGTTAAACAATAATTTGGAAGCTGCTGTTTACGAAGAAAAAGAAGATTAGTACATGTCAAATTATATGCGATAAATATCAGCGCGACACGCAATATTACCTTGAAACCCATGTGCTTCAACTGTATCATCCGACAACCGCCGAAGCACAGCAATCGCGAAAAGACAAGTTCAGAAGGCAAATTTGGAGGAGTGGGCAGCGGCAATGGCAGTGAACTACTTGGTAAGCCAGCACATCAAAATCTGTAGCAAGAAAATACACAGAAAAGAAAATACACTACAACCATATTAATTACCATAACCATCTCATACACATCAAAGCCACCACTAATATGTTAAAATCTTAATCTATATTCTCAAGCCTAAAAACCTCATCACTGAGACTCTACAAAATAAAGAGCACAAGCACAACAAGTGAACTTACTATTCTGTCAGGACTGATGCAACCAGTGCATGGTAAAACTTGTATAACATGTACAAGTACTCAATTTCTATGCAAATTTCACTAGAAGCTTTCCGTAATCCTCATATGAAAAGGAGTTAATATCTCTCAATTCTCTATTTGGGCAAAATTTCTTGCAAACTACGGTATTTTTCAAGCTCAAATGAACATTATAAATGTTGCACATTGAAACAATTAATACAATACACATCTGATCGTCTTTCCCATGTGTAGATACAGCTAGGCCACAAGGATGCAGGAAACTTGAAAGTTCCAGTAGCTCCAAAGCCGGCTATACGTCGAATCACAGAGAAGTCGTTGTTCCACCTTCAGTGCAATCCCGAAGAACCACAT